>VBVR01000032.1:0-100358 GCA_011638315.1 Tetramorium parvispinum
ATATACATGTATTAAAAAAACATTTTAAATAAAAATCATAAGAATAAGATAAACTGAAAGAGACATTTTGTCGATTTACCTGTTAACCGATATTAATAATCAAGCTAGATATTTAATATGATTGCATTTTTAAATATTCTTATATGACTGTAATATTAGCAGATGATTTATACGAGTATAAATTTCATTGCATTTAATGAGAAACACCGAAAGCATGCTTGAAATTATTAAAATACAAATAACGGCGCGTCGACAATAATGAACGTTGGAAAATTAACAGGTTCGCTACCTTGTTCGCCGCATATACGCTGTATATTTATTACGTCATATTTTAATAAAACGCGTTCGAGCAAAAATCATATGTGTAAAACGTTATCACATTATTGAGCTTTATCTCGAGGTCGGTTGCGATTTTCCCAAATACAATTGATCTTTAATTGAGTGAAATATATCCCGTGCGCGTTTCACAAAGCCGAGCAAGAGGGAAGTACAAATAACGAGAAGAGCTGATTAGAATGTGGAAACTCTACCAACCGTAACCAAAGACCAAAAGCACATGCAAACATGTCCTACCTACCTTTGTACGCGCTTGATTTTAAAGCCGTGTGCCTTTCGACAACGGGCAATCCCGCCAGGTTCCCGTTCATTTAGATTCACTTCCCTCTAATTATTGTCGATTCGAATCCACTGCGATAATAGGCTTACAGTTGATTGTTTTGCATTTCCGGCGTCATTATGAGTATCATCGTCATCATTACTATCATCATCATTCGCGACAGTGTTCACGAAGGCCCGGCTTTTATCTTATTATTGACCGGACATATGCGGTCGATTATGATTTTCCACACAATATTGTTCATTTACGACGTCAGAAATTTGATTTGACGTCACGAGTAATCAATATCACCATTCAATCTGCAAAATGTTTCAAAATTTTTATCGGCACACTGCCATCGAAATTTTTATCCTGTTTGCCGTGCGACTCTGGTATTGACTCTTAAACTTTATCCTTATATTACGTTATTAATCACTTTTATAATTTAAAATTGTATTAATGGCAATCTAATGCAAACAATCAGAATTATTCTACCATTAAGAAATATTAATGCAAATGTCAAAAGTGGAACAACAAACTTTCTCGAGGCTCGTTTTAAATTATCCTTGGCGAGTTATCTCTCCGAAAGTAATTTCACACAAAAAGCCGTTGTCAGCTTCCATTCTAAGTTTTAAGCAACAAAAGTTCGCAGTATGGCAACAGCGATGGTAGAGCGATTTTCCCTCGACGGCGCGGCGCGCTAAATATTTCAGCCGGGCATCGGTAATCCGTTTCCAGCTGAAACCGTTGACGGCGCTTCAACTAAGGAGACACGGTGCTCCATCCTTTTAAAGCCGGTGGAAAGGATCAACGACCGAGATGAGACAATCCGTAGACGAATTCGCCGCGCCGCCGAGGAGGTAAGGGTGCGCGAAAGGGACAAAAAGGTGCGGAACGCACACACGCGCGCGATCCCGTTTGCGGATGAAGCCCCGGTGTGTATTTCGCGAGACAGAACAAGTATCTTTGAGGCGGTTCCTTGTGAGAAAGGGAGTAAGGCCGTGTTTCGCCGTCCGCGCGAGCTTTCGTCCCTTTCTCGCCGCCGTTTTCCCGCCCCCGTTTGGTCGCGCTCATACCACCTCTTCTTCCCCACCCTCTAATCTCTTCTCGCACAATTCTCGGCACGGTGTGACACGCGGATCCCGAGCTCAGCCTTTAAACTCGAGAAGCAGCTTTCAGCCTAGAATCTCGCAGCCAGAGGTCCCGTCAACCAGGATCAAGCCTTCCGCTTCTATTCTCGACTGTTTTCCGCTCTGCGCACGCTCTTGCGCAGTGAAAAGTCGGAATCTTACACTGCGCTACGTCGAAACAAGAGGGGGAAGCTCAAAGGTAGTCGTCAGGCTTTGCCTAGTTGATCTCTCGACGATTAATGAGGAACGCGTTGCTCTTACATCTTTGTTAAAGCTCATTATTTCTGCGTACCCTCATTCACGGAGATCTCATTATTTTTCTCTCAATTTTCACTACTGCACTTAAAAACTGCTTGACGTAAGAGAAGTATATGTTATATACTTCACTGCTCTTTTATATAAATATATATATATATATATACACGTGTGTGTGTGTGTGTGTGTGTGAATTGAATGAATCCGCCTCTTCTGTATGGTAAAGTATATTTTCATTCGCGAGAACATAAATGTGATATCCGATTCAATAGTGTTAGTCAAGGAACCTGTTTCTGCAGCAAAAATTTGTAATACCGCATTGAGGGGCCCTTATACGCGTGGAGTGAAGCGCATGCGACTTCGTCATCATACGCAAATAGTATGTTAGCAATGAGTATAAATAATATCCGCGGTCTACCGCCAATTACTTTGCATTGCATTATCACAATATTCACAATTACTGCAATATCTCGCTCGACCTTCTCGACCTCGATCTTACCCGACGTTGAAAATGGTAGAAAATGTAAATGTATATCTCTCATACACAAATATGCATATATACAAATTTTCATCTTGGATGATTTTGAATAATTTGTTATTTTTTAAAATTAAAAGAGAAAGAGAGAGAGAGAGAGAGAGAGAGAGAGAGAGAGAGAGAGACACGATGATAAAATGACAGTAATTTTGAATTTTTCTGAATGCATTTAAATGTATATCCTCCTATCGGAATTACTTAATTACAAGGAATATCTTTCTAAAAGATAGATATTTCAGAATGCATCTTTTTGTAGAAAATATAAGTACGCGCTATCTCTTCCTCTTATGTATCGGCGAATAATTTCTTACAGCATCTTACGCACATGTGGCACATCTGAGAAAAACACAAAACCCTCCACGGAACGGCGTCTACCTTCCTCCAGGAAACCATAGACGAGTATATAGTTAACTGTAAATAGCCGGTCGCAACAGGCGGTAATAAGCGCTTATCTTTAACGCGATAGTAAAGAGCCGCCGTTAAGGCCGCGGACAATCGCGTATGCGGCTCGTGAGAACGGAAGAAGTCACCCGCGACGATACACTATGCACAAAGCAGCAAGCTTTCGAATATTTATGAGAAGCGCGGCTACCCTTAAATATGCTTTTAAAATTTTCTTTATTAATTATTAATAATTCTAAATAATAATTATTTATTAATATTCAATATTATTTCATTAATCAATTGATTAATTACAACTGAAATACAGGTCACATAAATCATGGATAAAATATGATGAAAACTACCAATATAATTGCAATTTCCAAGATAACAATATAATACGTCTATTGAGTCTAATTTAAAATGATGCGTTATAAATATTAGAATAAAATTTCATTTCTGCGTTCATGTATTTTTATGTAAAATTGGGCTAAAGATAATTGTATATTAATATTTAGATCACTGATTCCATTTGCGCAAGCTTAGTGAGCAGTAACGTTAATTATACAGTCTATGAGTATAATCTATAATGTCGGTCTATATGTAATTATTCACGCTTTACTTTTGATATACTATTTAATTAATATTATATACCTATGCTAATGAAAGCTCTCTACGATTTCATAATAAGGCGTGATTTGTAGTTACTAGTTTCAACGAGGCTTTTCAAAGAGTTCGTGCTCTTAAAAGCACGAATTGGAAAAGAAGGAGAAATCTACAGCAGTCAATCAATAGAAAAGGAATAGGAACGTAAGGAAAGATGGGCAAGCTTCACGAGGGCAGAGGGTAGGAAGCGGGAACGAATGACCGAATACATTAGGAGAGATCCTATCAGAGAGTACAGCCCGTTACCTGTGTTCGCCTCGGACCAAATTGGAGGCTGGTTCGTCGTGGACTCCCCGGAATACATTCCCCGATCCCTCTCGACCCTTTACGAGAAATGTTCGCAACGCAGAGTGACAAATGGTTCGGCCCTGAAAACGCCACGGCCGTTATTTCGTGTCTCTCCTTCGCCCTGTGGTTTCTTCGGCTACGTTTTTTGCGCCGCGAGACACGCTTGTAACAAACGTTTCGCGACGATGTTTGCGTATAAAGAACTCTTGGAGTTGTTACGACAGTGTGTCTCGTGACGTATCGCGGCACACCTCGCAGGAAGAACACGGAGCTAGAGTCAGACAGTTGATATCTCTGTGCAATTTAACAGTTGAAGCTTTGAAAAGTTAATGAAAAATTCTTTTATATCTTCACGTGCATTATTATCAACTTAAACTTAAAAACTCGTTAAACTGTTATTTACACGTACGATAAAATTTTATTCTCAAATAAAATTCTTTTCTGCAAGATTTAAAAATTTGAAGTTTCATGAAACTAATTAAAAATTAAATCGAAGCTCCGTGAAATAAAATCAATGTTAGAATGAGCCATTAATATAAATTTCATTTATTATACATCATTAAAGACATATATGCAATTACTGAAGTCTTCATTACTCTTCATTAAGAGTTAAAGTTATATAGATTAATAAATAGTATATTTATAATATATCGTAACTTCTATAAAGAATTACTATGTCATTCTAATCGATTTTAATCGGCGCATCGATTATATGTAATATATATTATTAAACCTAAGGCAAAATACGAAGTTAATTGCGCGGAAGTGCAACTGACCCGAATGATGATGCAGTTTGCACCAGTAACAGCTACAGGCAAATTATTGGCAAAAAGTCTAACTGCAGATATACAAAAAGACCACTAAGTGTTTAATAGTTTTTGTATAGCTCATGGTTGATGCATTCTTTGTCAAAGCGTGGTCCTGATTTCTATCGCGCAATAAGGACACACATTCTGGAGCAGTGTGTTATATAATTTTATCAAGTATTAATAGCATATTACGCGAAGTGTAAACTAGACAATTTTTTTAATCTTACGTAAGCTTCCAGCTTTATAAAGCTGAAGAGATTGCAGTTTCGTTCACAACTTGTAAGTGGTTATTATAGAAACAAAGGAAGGAAATACGTTAATTTACATATCACGATCGACACATTGTTAACATTGATGAGATTTTCAATGAAACCGGAGGAGAAAAGTTCACGCATCGCTGCGCGAAAGTGATATTAAGATTTTACTATCGCTCATACAGGAAACGCCGGTCAAATGTAGTCGCTGAATTTTTATCGTTCGAGTATTTAACTTTATATGGCCATTTAGCTATCGCGCAACGAGATCGCAATTGTCGCAGAACGAGATGACGGGAAGGTTCACGTAGAAATAATTTCGGATGTCGTGGCGCACGTGTGTGATCGTATCTCCCGAATACGCACGTGTCATCTGGCGCCCGTCACCGTTAGATTAACAATTTTTGTCGCGTAAAATGAGCGAGTTAATAAAGTGTCGCGTAAAACTTTACTCTTTCGTAACATGCGCGTTAAAAGAAGCCTCACATCCCGACGTACTTCTAAATCAGCAAACTCAGGCAAAGGAGGGAATGGCGTCAAGTGCGAATCGACTAAGTTTGACTTCGCGCTAGCGTGCCCCTTTCACGGACATTTACAGCCCTCGTCATGGTGTAGAGAAAGCATGAAAGAAGGTTTCTGGGAAATCGCGAAGAATCGTGGAGCCGGCGAGCTTTGCCACCGTATTTTAAGGATCTCATTAAAGTGGCGCATCGATCATGCTGGTCCGCAGTAAAAGAAAACGCACGGCGAGAGACAAGGGAGAGGTACGGGAAAAAGGAGCGAAAGCGTAATGCGTGGGTGGAGAGGAATCCATTATGACGTCGGTTAACCATCCGAAGGAGGCCGACGCAGCATCCAGTAAGAATTGAATAAACATGCACGGGATGGCAAGTGTCCCAGGTCGAAAATTAATGTGCCTGTGGAAGTCAGCGCGGCGGGGCATCTCTATGTTGCGCCAGCCCTTTAACTCCACCGACGACCTTTTTTGAGGAATCCGCCCGGGAACGCCGCGAGAAACCTCCTCGCTGTTGTTATTGCTCACGATCAATTTAACATATCCACGAGATCACAGGGATAGATCCACCTCCTTCGCGTAAGTCGCATGCCAAGCACCGTCGCGTACACAGGCAAATCTATCTTAAAGATGTGGCCGAAGTAATCCCCGAGGGAAGCTCATTCTCTGGAAAGAGATTTCTTATCTCCTCAACATCTACCGTTTTAATCCATGACCATGATGAAAATGAAGAAGTTCTCTCGATTATCGCGTGTGTACGACGAAATGTAATAACATATGTGTGTGATAGCAGAAATTAACGAATTATATGGATTGCGCGATAAATATTTTATGAAAATATTTCATTTTATTATGAATATTGTAACTATTTTTTTTAATTGTATATTATTAATTTAATTATGTACATATTTTTTAATTATCACTGAAAAAATAATTATTAACTGATATCATTAAAATAATGTATTAGAGTTTTCGACCGACACTTTAGAAGGAAGGGAATAAAATCTCTATCGATTTAAACAGGTTTAACTCGTCATGAAAGTCATTTTCCTCGATGCGCGTCGAGCGTGGACATCGAGAAATATTTTCGGTTCGTCTGACGATCCTTCGCTTGAAAATGAATAGCGGCGGAGATGGCTCGCTGCTTATCGCGATTTTGGCGTCGCTCGTGCAAGAATTTCTCGCGTGGGACGAAAAGGGGATTGGAATCCTATACTCGCTCTTTTCTGCTGAATCGAATAGACTTCCGGTTCTGTGAACGGCATCATCCGTCGACGCGGTGAGAATCGAAGACGTGGCGACATTCGCGAACGTGTACTGGGTGTCTGGAAATCGCGCGCGCGTTGTCGAGTATCGTAAAATAATAGTTTCAGCATAAAAAAAAATATATATATACAATAGTATTGTAACATATTTTGCGAATACTTTTCATTATGTTAGAAATATTTTTGAACGACATAGTAATGATATTTTTGCAGTATTTGCATTTTCAGTTTTTTTTCTGTAACATTTTGATAAATTTCCACGATACCCTATATGCATCGGGATGTATACATGTGTATTCTTTAAAAGTCTTTCTCTCGTCGATGGTCGTCTCTTGCGGAAATCAATATTCTGCTATGAACTTCCCGTCGGACGGTGGGCGCACAATTTATTTTTCCCTCGAACGGGACCACGCTATCTACCGCCGCTTCTTTTTTCTCCCTTCTAGGCATCTCTTTTGTGAGGAAAGCGAAAGAAGACCTGGAAATTGAGACTAGAATTTGATTTCGAGAGGAGATCGTCGCGCGGAATAAGAAATACTCGAAACTGTAAAGATACAGCGTGACCCAAGTGATCTTGTCAAAGTTAAATTCGTAACTTTATCTTAAGTACGACTCTAACCTTCGTAAATTTAAAATTACAAATGCTAGCTTAATTATATTTTTGACGTTGAATTACATTTTTTTATTGCGGATAAAACTTGCATGAATGGAAACGAAATCATAAAATAAAAATAGAAATTACTGTTTATAATAATCCATGCTTCCTTTAAATTAATGAAAAAAAATTAAATTCTATTACTGTACTGCTTGAAGTCATTGATACCATGATAAAAAATTTTAGTAAAATAAAATTAAAAAGTTTATACTATAACAATGAGCATATTAGAATATATATTATACCATTATCATATTGCACAATACCATCGTTAAAAGTCTCAACCTGTTGCGGCATATTTATTTTTCTTCGAGGACCATTTTCGGATGCCGCGAAAATAGCAGTATGACGTAGCAATAAAATCTTATTTAATAACTATTATAACGAGAAATTTATTTAGCTATTATAACGAGAAATTTAAATCGTGCGACAAAGTTTGGCGAGATAGATAGGGATCAAGCAAGGATGAAAATGGGATATACAAGACGGGATATCTATTTCCGTCAAATAACGCGGAAAAATGAGAACGATCTCGCTCGCACGCACGGCGAACCGTTCGGAATTTTCGTTTTACTCTCTTCGACAGCTCGTGCGATCCTTCAAAATGGAAATCTCTGTGTGTGAGTATGCCAACACGAGGGGAATCTCTCACGGCACGCGTCGATAATGTGAACGCGGCTGGTTCGTACGCAAAGGTCAAACCTCATTTTCCCAGGATTCTGAAACATTCTCCACATATAGGACGGGCATGATGTATCATGATTGTGGGAGTAAAATTACGTCTATATATTTCCGGTGCACTGGAGCGCGCGGACATCACGGTATACAACGTCGAAAGGAAGTTTCTACGTATTAATCACGTAACTATGGAAAATGCATGCAAAATTAACACGCTTATTTCGTACGAAATGTTTCATCGCTTATATTGTCGATGTACCCGTCGAGCGTAATGCAGATCGCGAATGGAATTTTCAGCAAGCGTTGTTTGGAATTACGTGTCGTATTGTAATTTAATTAATCTTTCTCGTCTCGGCTCGTATTTCGGTCCGGAATAAAAAGAGGAGGATCACGCGGCAACCACCAATCAATTTCATACACCCATCAGCATCCTTCACTCGCAGCTTCCCCGTTCGGTTTAACGCCATTGATGCATCATCGGCTTTGGCGCGAACGCGCGTTCATTGCAGGAGCCTACGTCGGGCAAACTTCGCGTCTCCAGCACGGGATGCAGGCTAGCATACTTTGCATACTGTAGAGAGGTACGTCCATTTGATGTGGTCACGACTAAACCTCCCGGGCTCCACCTCGATTCGTTGTCGAGGCAGCTCCCGATGGAACGGCGGGAAAGCGGTTGCGTTCGATTCGCCCTTAACGGTATCTTACAGGCTCGGCTGGGGCAGGATATTGCAGGCTGTAGGATGTTTGACTTGCCAAGTAAACCACCGTCAACCCTTGAGCTCTCTCTCCCTTCCTCCCACCCTCCGACCACCCTTTCCTCCTCCGCGCTACCATTCGCCTTCCCGCTTTATCGTAGCGTCGTCGTTTCTCCCGCATCTCTTCGATATCCGCATGCCGCAATTTCTACTAGATGTGTTCTAATAAGGGATATTATGCCGCAGTAGGTAAGTGAGCTTTCCCGAAACGCAATTTAGTAGTGATGCAAGATAGAATTAAGAGGAAGTTGAGAAGAGACAGCGAATATAAGAGAGTGATTGAGACAGAAATCCAGGGGTGGGCTAGGAGAAAGATGGAGAGAAAGGAAGAGACGACTAACTTTGTCTTGGCACTGGTCGACGCTACGTTAAATTGCGGCTTACCTACCCTAATTAATTTCGGCAAATTTATATCCTCATGCTCGATACGACGAGGCCGGACGAGGGGAGGAGAGCCGTCATGAATTAGCTCGGTAACAACGCGCAGATGTGCATCTTACCCCTTATTAGACGGGATTTCTTAATGGACGTCCAATGATCGAGGTATAATGAACTTGGACTCTATCAAACGCGGAAGCGAATAAGTTCGAGGGTGACAAAGAAAAGAGGTCTGATTAAACGGGTCTGGGCGCGGCGGGTTATTGCACGTCGCTTTCGGTGGAATTTTGAAGGATTCCGGAATTTAATTCTCGCGCACAGTGCGGAATTTCGCGAGGGGAAGGATCCGAGAAGTCGCGAAATCGGAGGAGGACCGATCCGACAAAAAATCAGGATATAAGAACCTGAGCGTCTTTCGAATGGATCGAGCACGATAGACGACATTCCTCGTGCGAAAATTTATTGAAAATTATTTTACGGTTCACTTGCGCGCGATATGTTCACTATCTAGTGAAAATTTCCAGCGCAATCGGGATACACCGGCTTTATGGAATTTATTTTTACGCGAGCAGAGATATTGCCTGCGTTTTTTTTTCGATGTTTAAAAATACAGTCTTTTCTTGTGCAACGTGGACGGAAAAATATGATGATCTTTTTCGTGTATATACATATTTCTCTTCTAGAAATACGAATGACAGCCTATAACAACTTATTGGGCTGTAAGGAGCTGCATAAATATACGTATGTGATCTCGGTTTATAAGTATAGTAGCTCTATGAGTTGACACAAACGGACGGATGAACAAACATGTTGAGTAGCAGAACGATTTCCACGAGCTTATCGCGGTGACATTTACATCCGTTTGGTGGAAAGAGAGATTATCGAGAAGAGATCTTCCAAAAGAATTTCCTGCCAGATGGAAAACGTCGAGATGACTGCGGGTTTTATTCAAGCAGGATGAAAGGAGGATACACGAGGAAATGAATCCAAAAGCAGACGCGGGAGGGTTTCTGCAAAACACGTGCTGCGATAGGCGGAATGTGTCACCAGCGTATCAGAGTGTACAGCGAAAATTATATCCTCTTTTTACTGGCGTCACTTCCCACCTTTTTTTTCTCCGGTTTCCACTCATCCCTCTCGTTCGATCTTTCACTCGTTCGCAAGGACCCGGGACACGTGTTTTCACAGCAAACATTCCGAAGAAGCGTCTCCATGTAACAACATGACGGTGAATACAAAAGGTACGATTTTTTCCTTCGACAGCTACAGCGTATCTCTTTGTCACACATTCTCCCCTCACTTAAAGCCAGTTCGCCACTTAAACGGAACGTGTGAAAAAAAATTATGTTTGCGCCGCTACTTACATAGAGTTTAATAACACGTAAAGACGTAAGAGCTATGCTGCCGATTCGTTTAACAACGGAAGCTCATCGTTAAAGAGTTCGCGAGTAAATTGATTCTTTACCTGGCTCGTAAAATTAACGCGAGAAACTAATCTCTCAAGCGGCAAATCTATCCTTTATTCATAGAATTTTCTAAATGATGTAAAGATATGAACTTGTAATTTCACAGAGAAATAATATAAAATTTGAATAAGTAACGCGATGAAAAATGTTACTCTGGATTTTTTAACTTTAAATTTTAAATAATCTTCATTATTTTTATAAATGGATAATACACTTTAAAAGTAAAACCATCGAAATGAGACTCAAATAGATATAGATAGATATTTAAAAACTGAAATTATTTAACCGCGCGACCGATCATTAAAAACGATTTGCACGAGCGGCTTAAATTAACGCCAGTAAATCAGTAATTATTTCCTTCCCCCAATCCAGTAATACGCAGTTTATCTCTCAGTAATACGGTGTGACACAAGTCGCAATATGCGCTCGTATATCTATTTCCGCGTAATATTTCTCAACGCGCGATGCCGGTCCAGCATTGCGATCATCAGCAAGCTCCATAACTCTAGGTAAAAAAAAAACAGTATGAACGAGTGACGCAAACGAGCGAAAAGTAAGTAAGGAGGTGCTTTTCCGTGCGGAGCACTTCCGTAGCGCGTGCCGCTACGACTTCGTGAAGAGTATACCGCCTTAATTCGATTCACGTTAATTGACGGGTTCTAACGAAGACCCAACTGCGTCCGCTCCAACCCACTCTGCCCTCCGCTACTTCTACTTTTTCGTTTAACCCTCACTATCCGTCGTTACCCGTCGGCTAATGCCGTAACAGCCGCATTGCAGCTGCACCCGTGCGATTTGCAAATGTTATATATATATCATCGATCTTGCCATAAATTTCTAGAAATTATTAAGTATGATAAATCAAAGCGCAATCTCTCTCTCTCTCAATTTTTCAATCTCGTTTTGAGCTTTTAGCACTTTCACTCGGATAGATTCTGCTCCATAATTATAGTGTGATAAAGTAAGAAACCACAATTATCAAAACATAACATAATGCTTCTAATAAACGTTGATTTGAATAATGAAAGTTATAGCTCATTATAAGAATGTGCAAAGAATGTATGTAAAAAAATATCATATATTCTGTAAAATATATAACAAGTTATATTTTAGAAATTTTCAAAAAAAAGGTGAAGCGTAAAAAAGTTGTTATCTTTTAATATGCATAATAATGCCACTCTCGGCAAGATCTGTGTCGTCTCAATTTGATTAATAGCGTTACCGCTTCATTAAGCGATATAACGTTTTTTTACCTTAAGTGAGATATATAAATCAGAGATACAGTTGAAGAAAGTCTTGAAACTTTTGAGATTTGAGTTTCCAGGGCAAACAAGGAACTCTGGATTCTTAGCCGATCAGATAAATCGGGTCTAATTTCTCTTAGGGTGCCTCGAATTGCTTTCAAAGGCGATAGAATGTATACGTTTGGTCACGCACGCGCTCCGGTCAATGCGAAACCTTCGTCTCTCCTTCGTACACAGCGAATCGACTTACGGACGCATGCACGTGTAACACGATGTATCTGTTCCTCTTTGTTAGAGAGCCGAGTCGACCCTTTGGGGCTGATATTCCTTCATTTTGTTTTTGCTTTTAGTTCGCCGGACGGACACGCGCGAGGCGCACGCAGAACGTTGATTGCAATAAATTGCTATGCGCTTGCGTGTCCGGGTAGAGTTTTATTGCATTACGAGAGGGTGGCCTCCTTATTCGTCAGGCGATTGAGTCTCGTACGCATAATCTCGTACGACAAAATTGCACATTATACAATACATCGAACAATTCCATCTTGATTAAATCTCATAGATTAGCTTGTGTATAATTCAAGAAAAGAGATACGTGGGAAAATTTTTCGCGATTTCCTCGTGTGAATAATTTCGATATCTATAAATTCATTTTAAAATTATATAAACTTAGAAAAAGTATACGTATATGTCACGCGATAAATTCTTTACATAAAATATAAATTATGTTGTAAATTTAGGGATAATGATATATTTAACAAAATAAGATAATTTTAAAAAATCTTTTTGCCTTTAACTAATTATTATATTAAACCAACCACAAACATACGATATTCTTTATCGATTTACGATATTCTTTAAATATCCGATATCCGTGTGCAACGATCAAGATCGTTAAATCAAGATTAAATTATACCGAGGGGTCTTGTCAGTGCTACATCCATGATACACACGGCGGGACTCCTTTCAAGAAGGTTTCTCTTCATGCAATGAAGTCTCGACACTTGTGAAACGCTGGTTCCATCAGTAAGACACGACCCTCTATCGTGACCACATCAAGAAACTTGTTGCGCATTGGAAAAGGCACGGCAAAGCTCGTTCGCGGCGGCGAAGACGCGGGAAGTTGCACATTAAGTATCGAAGTCGATTTCTATTTACCTGCTTCGCTCGCAACGGCGTGAAAATGAAAGAAGGGATTAGAAATGAGATCCAATTCACGGCGCGATTACTACCTTTATGTAAATCGCGGTCGCGCGGTTTGACGATAATTCTGTCGCCTCGTTCGATTTATGAAGACGTATGAATGTATTCGCTTAACGTGACATTATCTTCGATCGACATAACAGTGGGGTTTTTCGTTCGTGGGCGGTCGTAACCTTAATGCGATTTCTGAGATTCGGCACGAAAGCTCGCTCCACGATCTCGATCGTAATACGATTAGAATCGAGAGGTACATGGCCCAATGTATATGCGCACGCCATCGCGCGAATATACGATAAGCGTGTACTTGTGTACGGCGTACACGAAGCTTTCGTCTAGGTGACAACGCGTTTAAACGGTTTATCGATTTCTTTGCTGCAGCCGTCGATTAGATAACACGTAGCGAGATTACACTGGCATGGCTGGGTCTTCTATAGCGGTCGATATATCGACCAGATGCGACGATAAAAAAGTGCAAAAAAAAAATTAAAAATAAAAATAAGAAAATTCGTAGGAGTTTTCTAGACCTGATTGCGGATTGCAATCTTCACGATCGTTCCTATCCCAGCATCGGTAAAACGATAAATTTTAATGAAATGTCCAACAGAACCTTCGATATTTATTATCATACGCTGCGTGCCTCATGCAAATCGTATTTTTTATGCGAAGTATACTCCGTAGATTCTTTCTATTACGAACAGGTGATAATTTACGCTTGTAAGCAAGTGCTTACATGATCAGTATTTCAATTTAAAAAACCGTTAGCCATAAATTAATGCGCATTTCATAACTGGCACGTTGACGACTCGGCCACGTTAAAGTTACGCCGAGGCCGCGCGTATCCGATAAATGGCGTCAAGTCAACCGGATCGTGAAATTTGATATGTATCCTCTATACAAGGTGTGCGATACGTACGCTCCGTCCGCTTACGTACACATTTCTTCGGGCGGACAAATTTTCATGAGGTGCGCTTACATTTATTCACCCGGTTATTCCGCGTCCGCGCGCCTCAACGGCTTACAACCGAATAAATGCTGTCATTCGCGAACAAGCTTTCAATGTAATTCACTAGCGTCGCAATCCAGTAAAGTATTTATGCCTTCCTCTTTCACTTTCAGAATATCATTTTCACCCGGTGCAGGTCCGAGATGAGACTGCTTTCAGAAAATTTACATTTGGCGTTCCGCCGCGCGACGCGTTTCGCTTTGCAAGAAAATTATTGTGACGCCACGTTTTGCGGAGATATATACTATTTGATACGCCGTTTAAATTCCATCCCCCGTAGCTCTGTTGATCCTTCTGCTTTCGTACACGAGGGAAAGCAGAGCTGATTTGCGTGGGTTATTGAGATGAGATTATTCGAAAGATTTTTGTGATTACTTCTTTCAAAATCTTCTTCCGCAATGTAAGGAACAAATAAATTTTCATTGAAAACGGAATTTAGACGCAAGTCAAGTATGCAGATTCAAATACAAAATGCCATGAATTCTTTGTGCATCGCACATCTCTGTACAAAGAATCTCGAGAACGTCAAAAAGCCCGAGGAGAAAATCCGCGCGCTTATAAAAGCTCGCGCAAGAAATGAAAACGAAACAATCACGAAAAGTAATAAAACATTTATGGTAAGAATGTTCCGCCCAGGATCTCGCGGTAATGTCGTGCGCGTAACACGCCGCGGCAGACAGAGCGAAAGATTTAGCGCGAGTGGTGCGAAAACAAAGTGGCTGATTTGAGATTTAGTGGGCCGTAAAAGAGGTCCCCGGGAGCGCAAACAGGCGGACAAGGGCTGACGATGTTCGCGTAACGAGGCGGCGGCGTAAATATGCACCGGCGCGATAATTAATGCAATTAAGTTCCCTCTCGCGTTTCCGAACAACAACACTGGTGTGGCGAAAAACTTCCCGGCCGCCCGCGCCGACTTTCTCCTTGATTTGTTCTCGCGGTTGGTTGCTAATTCATGGAAACTTAGTGCCCATTTTGATGCGGGTGGTTTGTCATTGGGCGAGGGATGATTACGAATGAATCTGAGCATAAAATACCAAATTCTTTCTGGAGTCATCAAATATAAAGGGAACGTCAAAACCAAAAAAAAAAACGGAATTAACATCATATTGACATTTAACTGAATTGCGAGTAAATATAATATGTATCTGTAGTTTGAATCGCGCGTGGAAACGTGCAGTTTTGTTTTGTATATTTTTATGAATATTTTTATAAAATGGTTTTATGTATACCGTATACAAACAATGTGCAAATTACGAGTTGCATAGTTTTGTTAACAGTAAACGTCAGTTAAATCCGCATGTGTTAACTTCGCGTGAAATTAAAAGCTCGCCTGCAATGTGTGAAGATACTTTTAGGTCGGCGCGCCGAAAAGGAAACGAGAATTCCACCGGTTATAATTGGATGCGCGTGCATTCCAACTTTATTTGCCGCGCGAGAGATATAATTCTAACAAATGCATAAATTTTAATCAACCGCCGTGGCGCAGTTCCAGCGATATTTATTATGATTTATCTCACTACGGTCATTAAGGCGATATCACACCCAAATTCAACGTTTTACCATTGTCAAAAAGTACTCAGTATTTTCTTCCATTAATTAAAATCTTGAATTTTGTGAGACGTAATTATTATTATTAGTTTTACAATTATTATTATCGATTATCATCATGAAAATCTCTTGTAGTGAACATTATTAAAAAATACGCTGTTAATAATAATATAAATGACGTATTTTAAATATTTAAAGGAAGTGTATTAAATTATAATATGTAATATGCATTTAATTGGTGAAAATTATAAATTGTTTAAAATAAATTCAAGATTCCTTTATCACGGAATTGTGACATATTTTACAGCTTGCTATAGTATATTTGTAGCATGCTGTAGCTCCAATGCTTTCATTTCGTATCTTTAATGACATGGCATATATTGAAATTTTGTATGTGACATGTTTATCCAGATAATGTAAATTCTGTAGGCAATAATCGAGGTATGCATTTCTTGCATTAATACGTTATATACATGATCACAGCTAATAAATCCCTATTAACGTTAATTCAATTTTCATATTTTATTAACATCATTTCCTCGCATTGATAATATTCAGCTAGCGCATGCGTATATCTCGCATTATTAATTCGACGGTGCAATGTAATATGAATTATCCGGCCAACGAGAGACCGTATGAACAATACGCATTAAATTTCGGCATAATGCTGCATAGCTTGCGCGCATTACTAGACAAATCACCGAAGTATTCGAAAACGACACACTATTTGCTGATTGCCGATGCGTCGTTACTGTTTTCTCTCTTTTTTTTTATCAGGAGAAAGTGATTGATTCGTGCTACCAATGACTGACATTTTAATTACGTACGAACGATGTATCCACGGATAATACAAGCTATGTAGGACGTACGATGCACTTGCACGAACAACAATTCATGGGGTAGCCGATAGTGACTCCGTACTGCGTCTAATAAAAGTCGAGTAGCTTCTGAACTCGTTCTCTCACGAGTAACCCGACGCAACATATCACTGTTGTCACATCACAGCATCCCTTCCCCAGCCTGAAAATTTATTCTTTCCACTATCGTGTATACATGTGACATGAAACGAGACACGAACGAGATGACCTGCTTACATGAATACATGTTCCTATTATTGTTAAATCAGTATTTATAATATGCGAAAGAATTCCGATTTATCAATTGCTTACATAAGACTACGCTATGTTGAATTTTTCTACAGCGATTTAGAGATTGTCAATTTGATATTTTTTCCGCTTCTAAACGGAATATTTTCAGAGAAAGAATGATTAATCAAGAAAGGAGCGCCCATAACTTTGCTGAAAATGCTGAGAACAGTAATTAAGTCGTTCGAAGTAATGAGCACGTTTAATACCTATTAAATTAAATGTCATTCTTGAAACTACTCTTTTATCATCGCGATCATATGTAATTGCGGCAGTGAAGTCTGATACATAGACACGGAACACAAGTCTCATTCGCTGGAAAGGCTCTTTCACGAACGAGAGAACGAAGGGGGATGAGAGTATATGCTGGTGTGTGGGCGAGTTGTATAAATACCGTGGGCTCTCGGCCGTAAGTCGAACTACGGCGTCTTAAGAAGGCGCGCGTATAAAGGAGCGCAAAAAGAAGAACCGCGATAAAAAGAAGAGGAGGAAAGGAGAAGGCCCTCGACGCGAAATGGACCCAGTAGGGTCCCAGTAGGGAGACGTTAAGACACTGGAATCACGCCAACGAATTAATGGCCCTCCGGTCCTCGCCGAACGGGAGACAATTATCCAGGGAATTTTATTTAGCTGGCACGTCCGACCGGCCGTCAAAATATTTCCAGTTTCCGCGATGATCGAGCGACTTCCCTCTCCTCCATCATCTTTCTCTCCCTCTCTGCCTCTTTTTATTACATCTTGGCCCGTTTCCAAGACTACCTCCCTCGTCAACCACCTCTCCTCTTTTCTCCGCCTTAACGCGAACGACACGCCGTATATCTGACAGCGGCGTCACTCGATACGTGATACCTTCACGCTCGGAAGAGAGCATAAACCCCCCTAACGAATGTAAATTACCGCGTTCGAGAGGTGGAGGCTAGCTCTCCGCGAACGATGACATGGGCAAAAATTTAGCCGGAGAGGAAACACACGATTACTTCGGGTGACGACGTATATACCTCGGGAAGCGCGTCGAGTCGAATGCAAATGAGCGAGATGCAAGGGTGGGCGGCAGGGCTGCACTTCGAGGAAGGCGATTGCCGCCGGCGCGATCGTGAATTGCTACGGATTTAATTTGACCGGGATTTCATCAGTCAGACACTCGTCGACACCGGTATAGAGCTTCGGCTGCCATCAGTCCGATCATCGGCGAGAAGATCAAGAAAAACGAAACACGTGGGAGCCCATGCGCGAGCAGACGCGTCGGCGCGTGGGTGCGTCACGCACGCACAGCCAAGTTAATGACGAGGAAACAGCGGCGAAGAGGAGCCGATACCGCAGGGGTTGACGGCGGATTCGCTCTCGCGCCGAGACAAAGGGTGGAACAAGCAGGATCGTACATAACGCAACGCGCGGCGCGCATCGTAATAGCTACGATGATGTCCGCGCGACGCGCAATTTCTATTGTCGGACACGCGTCCGGCAGATTTAATGATTTAATGCTTATTGTTTGGTCCTTCTTGCGATTATGCCGAGCTATTGTATCATAGGTAGCACTTTGTCGCCGATGCATTAGACGACGTGCGTATCGCAGAAATGTATTAGGGATATGACCGAAGTCTTTCTTAATATTCACATTTATTGCGAGATACAACTTTTAGTGCAGGCAGAATTCGAACCGTTATTTTTTTACACAACCTGTCTTTCTAACCGTCCATCCGTTCTTTTTCTGAAATTCCTCTTTCTATATATATGTATATCTGGTGCAAAACTATTTGACGGTTTTTACGCGTAGAAATTTTTCGTGCACACGTAATTTGTGCATGTGTTTGCATAAACTGTTCCGCGCGTTGCTTCGCGTGTACTTTTTCGAATAAACTCCATCGGCATGCACAGTTTTTATGCGCGTGTGCTTTACACGCATGAAAATATCTCGTAATAGGGTTTCTTTACCGTATAAATATTGTTGCGGCGTTTATGTTGCAGCGAAATATCGATCGATTGCGGCAGAGATAATCTTACAGATCTGTCAATCCGTCGACTCATCTTCGGAATCTTTTTTTTTTCACCTTTCCTGGACTGTACATTTCGACAGCTTTTTATCAAGTTTTATCCCCAATATACTCCCAAAACGGCCGCGGTCCTTCCCTCGATCCGTCTTGCGGTCGTATCAATGGTTATTGTGCCACGTACATCAGATACTATTCGATTATCTAGTACCCGAGGGACACCTAGAGGCACCAGAGAGATACTCTCTCCTCGCGACGATGGTGTTGCGGAACGTTTCGCCCTAACTTATTCATCGCGCTTTTACTTAGACCCATGGAAGCTCCGGGATCGAACTGCTCCTTCGAGATATTTCTCGTTTTACGATTCGAGTACTTACGACGCGTTTAAGCCGGCGAAGAGAGGAGTACGCCGCACGCCGCGCCGCACCGGATCATTTCAACCCCCGTTTTCTGAACCGAGACCCCATCGACGATCCTAAGATCGTAGGCACTTTCTCGCAGTCCCCGACATTATGTGGCAGCGGATTATTTCTCGAGTAAATGGATTAGAAAAATCGACCGAAAACGTCAACCCACCTGCGTTTTATGACGATTATAATTTCTACAGCTGACCCTAATAGCTTCAGAGAGTGCTTAAATTCCTATCTCTTACATATAGTCGAGCTGTTTCGGAAAAGCACTGATGTAATATTTAATCAGTTCTTCGTTTCAAGAAGACTTTAATATTTGACGTTAACATCGTTTATATTAAAAATTTAATTTTATTTCCTGGGATGGTATCTTCTTGGCAGTTTTGCCTCGGGAAATTGAAAATTTATTAAGTTTTCTGGGAACACATAAGTCTTGTAAGACACTTGATTAAAACGTTTGCTATTTCTACAAGCACATAAAATTTAATTGCTTTGAGACTGTATTATGTTTCTTGATCATTTAATTTATTTTGTGAATTTGATATGTATTATTCGTTTATTGTAAAATATTGTTAAAAATATTTCTCTTTCAATATTCCATTCCTTAAAACTCTTCAAATTCCACAAGTATGGTATTTTAAGTTTATAAAATTTTATTATTGCACTTTATACCTACTTATTTTATAAATTAATTTCATCGTGTTTCATAAAGAAATATTATCGTATAATTATGAATAAATAATTTCGTCATAAACTGCTGGCACATTAATAAACAAATATAAATCATTTTAAACATATTTTCTTAAAGAGACCGAAATTGCTGCAATAAAGGTGGGGACAAAAGTCGGGCGGGATAGAGTTCTTCCTCTTTAAATTTCGTAAGTCAAAGAACTTTGTTTCCCGAGTTTCTCGTGTAGGAGAGGCTCATCGCGTGTCCGTCGACACCGAAGAAATATAACCCGGAGAGGATAGCAACGGGGTGAGAGAAAGTTTGTGATAACAGTATGTAAGAGTTTCCAAGTCGAGACGTGGCCGTTATTATTTTCTACTATTAACTAGAAACGACGCTATTAATTTTGTCATTGCATTAATATGCGGCTTGCAGGCGAACTTGCGGGATATATAACAATTAAGTTTCTTAAAAAGTCCTAAATAATAATGCATAACCGAGCATTTTGCGAATAGTAGCACTTTATATGCAAATCTTACTCTGACTTCCTTGTAATTGCTTGCAATGAGCGTTGTAGGAAATATATTTAAAGAGAGATGTATCATCGTGCGTAGTGCGCGCGTTAATAAATTATATACTGAATAAAATTCATGAAACGTACTACATCAATATTGTATACATTTATTTATAGTTTTATTTACGATTATATATTTATTGTAACATAACTATGTTTCTATGTTCACCGATTGCGTTTTTATCATTTTTATTCGCGCACTAAAAAATATAGTATATCCGTTACACTGCGTGAGAATTCATTGTGTTCGGTATTACCGATTAAAACGTAGAATCATATTACTCATTATGACAGCGTGTCAGCCAGCAACGTTGAAAATGCAATATAACAAGTTACAATATTTTTTTATATAGTGCAACAAATAAAATTCTTGTAAACGATATAAAATACTTTTTATAGTTAAAGACTTGCTAAATAAGGAAATTGTCTTGATGTGTAAAATTTGTCTCAATAAATTAATATCGCTTCAAATCTTGTTTATCAATTGATTAAATAATCTCCTCACTTAATACTAAATTTTTTATTTACATCAAATAATTTTAAATGATTAATACTGTTATTTTGTGATTAGATTTGAGATGTCCTAAGATATTCAGGATATTGATAGAACGCCTTGACTGAACACGTGTGCCTGAGGGACCCACGATTCTCGCACGCGTTCGTTACAAATACGACTCGAACGTAACATTAACATCCGTTCGTGCGAAAATCGATGAACACGCTGTAATGTTTTCGAGCAACGCGGTGAAACAACCGTACAGTTATCTGCAAACATCAGCAGGCCGTTTCCCGTGCAACCGAGTGGTTGGTTAAAGCAATTTACAGCCTCGTTTGTAAACAAGCCGTCGCTCGTTTGTTCACACTTGCCTATCGACAATCGACACTTTCGTTCTGCAGTAATAAATTAATGTCGCGCTGTCTCGGAGCAAGATCGTACAGGCATTGAACCAATTTAGTTAATGAAACAGTGTACGGGAGGACAGTGTACTAAAATTTAGTTGTCGCATTAGATATAGAAATACTTTTGTATTCGCAACGTAATTAGCACTAAAAAATGGTCTACGATATTTAATTTTCATAAATTATTTTTTCATTTGCAGACAATTTTCACAAGACAATAAATATAAAATAATTAGATATAGTGCTATAATACTCATTTATATGAAATATTTAGAATAATGTAGGATACTAATAGTTACACTGAAGTTTACACAGAGGCAGTATCTCTGTTCAAAATTAATTAACCGAAATTAATTAATAACGATTGAACGCTTGCAGCCAGATTTATCGAGGTGTGAAGTAAATTGCATGGTGCTTTGAATCTCTTACGAGATATAAACGTTGAATTGCAGCGAGAGACAAATTTAGGAAGTTGGCTAATGAAAAATGATGAAACGGGCAATAAGTAGATTAAAGTAACGTTCCATTCATAATGACGCAAGCAAATCGCGGATGAGGAATGCGTTAACGTACATTTATTATGCCTCGATCGTCAAAAGATTCGCGCGATCGTTTAACAACTTCTGCCTTTGATCACCGCATGTAGCACGGACTTCCTATCGCTCGTACTTCCATGTAATTTTTGCCGCAGAACTCCAATATACTTACTCCAATAATCACCTAGCCTGCGTGACTCGAACAATTACCGACAATGCTCTTGCGAGAGAGAAAATCGACCGGCACCGCGGCTGCCCTCTTTGGCACGTCAGCTTTGTTCCTAGGAAATTGGATTTGTCTAGAATGCAAATGGAGTGCTGGACCAGAGTATGTCGCGCATTGGTCGAATACGAAGTGCGCGTAGCGGTTGCACGTAGAAATACGGAAATTGGCGTCTTTATA
Organism: Tetramorium parvispinum; assembly: GCA_011638315.1. Classification (NCBI taxonomy): domain Eukaryota; kingdom Metazoa; phylum Arthropoda; class Insecta; order Hymenoptera; family Formicidae; genus Tetramorium; species Tetramorium parvispinum. The sequence continues at coordinate 22,246 of VBVR01000032.1, forward strand.
TACGCGGCGTACCGCGTAACTCCAAGTACGTGATGAGCGCCAGATAAAATCGGGAGAAAAGCTCAAATTGCTTGACAATGACGAGAGAAAAATCTTGTAAAACACTTTTACGAACTACACAGGTTTAATCCTCCTTAAGTTGTCGCACGGAATCTACTAGTCCCATATTTAATACAACATATTTTTTCGCAAAAAAAAATATAAACTTTGCTGTTTGAATTTTGAAAGTTTGAAAAATTTATGAAAAATAGCAACGATATTTTTGCAAATCGTTTGCAAAGTTCATTATACTTTAAGCCACGTTTCTTATACCTTTTAGACTTCGTCGATCAATTCATCGACATCAAACGTTGTGTATCACGGTAATTCACTGTCTGAAATGTTTCCGTGTTAATTTTTCCGCGACAGATAAGGCACAAACAGTCTCCCAGAGACTCTCAGAAGATCGGACTTCAAAGAGATACCAATCAATCCAGCATTGATGTTGCGGCGAGCGTAAAGCAACGGAGCTGCAGCGGAACATGCGGTGAACGTAAGGCACGGAATAAAAGAACGGGCTTGTTGCAACGCGCCGCAGCTTTCGCTTTAACAAAAAAAGAAAAAGAGAAAAGAGAGGAGAGGAGAGAAGAGAAGAGATGCAGCGCAGCACGACGCGCCGTCTGGCACAATGGCGCGTGAACGGGCTTGCGAGTGCGCGGCGAGAAACCGTGTAATCTTACTTTCTAGCCGGTCGATTGGCCTCGAGGAGAGTCACTCTTTCGAGCCCGACGGTCCACGGCATGCAGACACAGGCGCACGTAGTCTCGAATACACGAGCGTAACGAGCAATCGCGCGGCTACCGCGTTTCGTCGGCATGAAAATTGCTTGTTGTACGGCACGAGCACGTTGCTCCCGGTGTTTCCGTCATGTGGCGTAACGAGCCATATCTAAATGCCCCACCGACACACGGCGGGATACGTCGGGTAATTGATAATTGAACGTTTGAGATATACGTTATCTCGGATTTATCGTAGGCGGGGTGAGGTATTGTGCGTCTCTCGTCCAGCGAGAGAGATACGGGCCTCCGTTAGATGACTGGTTCTTACGACGACGTTGAGCGCCATTGACGCGCGAGATGGAAGGCGTAATTAAGCCTTTACAGATCGTATCAGCGCGACCACATATAATGGCGCGTTAATTTTTCATCCTGCGTTAAGTGCCGTATGATCTTCGCCGAACTATATTGCATCCAATTTCGCACACAACTCAGAAATTGCTTTTGCTCTAGAGATATTTCTTAATAAAATACTTGTACGTTATTTCAACAATTGATTACCATAATAGAATTGTATTTGATAATGGTAAAAATATTGTATAAAGTATGGAAAAAACGAGGAGATTATAGAATTGTTGCCAAGACATTAAAATAAAACAATATTTATTGCGTGAAAAAAGATTAATCGAGTTCATCCTTAAAAGCGTAAAAGTCTTTTACGCTATCAGACATTTCACAAATTTATTTTTTTTATGGGTGAACTCGATTAATCTTTTTTCATGCAATACATATTGTTTTATTTTAATGTCTTAGCAATCAATATTTTTACCATTATCAAATACAATCCTATTATGGTAATCAATTGTTGAAATAACGTACAAGTATTTTATTAAGAAATGTTTTTTTATAAAATAAAAGTTTTTTTTCATTCTTTCTAAAATAATATACCTACCTTGAAAAATAATTTAGCAAAAGTGAAGTTAAATATTGCCAGATATTTATTGTCTGTTATCTGTATTCATTACCGAAGATACGTTTTAGAATGAATTGGCTATTTTTAATTAAATTCTTTTAGCGAGAGCAAAACGTGCGAGCAAGAACGTGCAATAAAAGCACGAGGATGTCGATGGTGGTGCGTAACGCGTGAGATTTACGCCATGCCGATCGGAGTGGCTGCGTCTATTAAAACGGCTTTCCACGCGTTCGCCGGTGTCGAACGCAAATAACCATGGCGCGTTGACCAGAAATTCTCACACGTATCGCCGTTGTAAAACTCTCGAAAGCCGACCAGTACCCATCTCGACGAGGTGTAATCAAGCCCGCTAAGTCCTAAGTACATACGCACACCACCACTCATTCGACCGTGATTTATCAGCGCACAATAATATTTTTCCAATCGTCCACATGTAGGCCTCGATATTGCGGCTGCGCGTGTACACGGCGCATGTACCGTAATAGATGCTGACAACATGAGGGATAATTTCGTAATAATTTATGAAAAGTAGAAACCGCGACTCCACGCCGGTAGCGGCACGACGACGTGTTTCAGAATGTATATCATTTAAGTATTATATCGCTGGAACAACGTGTAATTTCATATCTATCCGCTCTTCCGTGAAATTAATCAGAAAGGCAAAGATGACCAACGTAGCGTTAAAATAATTACGCGATAACGCATTTACCTGTCGTCCCCGGGCTTTACATGTTTGCGACTGAAACTTATAGGAAGTGATGGCTTTAAGCTGGCGTTCTAGTTTACAGGCAACAAGTTTCTCAAGTGTTCTCACGACACACATGTACACGCACACGTACGTGCTGCGGACATTGTGCGGCAGTTCTGATAAGTCTGCAGATTATGTTGACGGCTTTGAATATTCTTTAATGTAAATTCCCCGATATCCGGAACACCAGGCGGACCCGTGATAATCGAGAACGGCGATTTGACACGGGGTCAAGTCACTGGATTAAACTTTACGTAGGGCTCGGCCACGCCGAGCCAACGTAGGTATCGCGTGACCGCGATGATCGATGTCCCCCGTGTTAAATAATTCAACGATTTCCGACGTATAGTCTCGTGCATAGGGTACCTCTTCCTCTTGCCCTCTTTCGCGGCCACCATTGCGCGTGTGTGCCCATGTAGAAGCGGCGAGTGATACCTTCCAATACAAGCGTGTAACGTAATAAGGACAAATTGCACGCGTCTCGCATAAACGACGCGACGGACGCGTGTTCCCCTAACCGGCTACTAGGTTTCTCCCGAGACATTAGATCGGTGAAAAATCAATGTCGTTCGCGAAATGATTTATTCGCGGTAATTACGCCCAGCTCAGATTCAGGTCGGAGAACTTTTTCTCTCTGAGCAGGGTCATTAATTTCTTGGCGGCGTTATATGAGCTAGAAAACGGCGAATATCTACTCTATATAAGACTTTATTTCTCGTGCGCTAACTTTCCTTTTCTCTTGTTTCAGGTAAGTACACCATACGTCATCGAGCGTTAGCTTCTTCACGTACAAGGTGGGACAAATTTGCGTGCGATACGATTTCGGACGATTTTGAATCAAAAAGGTTTGTTTCTTTTGTTGTACGTCAGTTATTAACATGAAATATAGACGATGCTGCAAGAATGCCGCCAATTCTTCCTTTCAACTACGTAACTACGTGAATCGCGAGCTTGCAATTTTCTATAAAACTCAATTTTGAGTTGAAATGCAGCTATTTTGGTTACGCAAAATTGTGGAGACTACAAGGCTAATTTGATTGCAACATTGTTGGCGAATATGAATTGTGAAAGGGATCGGGTACGAATGCTCCCCGCGAATATAATGAATCACGAATGTTCGGCAACACTGTTTACGGGGGTAGAATTACAATAGTTAATTAACTCGTAGCATTCAAGGCACAACAATCGAACGCGACGCTCGGCTAAATTTCGCGTGGCGATCGCGCGCTATTTCGATCGGACGCGTACCTACCTGTCCAAACAATCGGCTGATCATCTATTAATTTGCCTACTGTGCGAAATTGAACGCGAAGTATTTACATGCGAGGAACGTAATGCGCTCGAAACTGGGCTGATCGAATCGCAAAGCCTCCCCCCGTCGCATTATTCAGATACCTTTCGCGGAATCAGATTGAGGCCCGCAATAATTCTCGGGCTCGGAAGGTCGCAAATCGTAAAGCACGTACAACGGAGCAGTTAAATTTTTTACAACGATTTCTCTGCTACTTCACTGTAGTCACTGCATCCAGACTGCCGGCTGCGACTCGGTCATTCATAAATCACGTCTTGATTTTGCCCAGCGCGCGGCTCGACGACACAACGCACAAGCCGAATGAATATACATAAAATACTTATATGCGCGGTACGCGAGATTTTATCGGGCCACGCGGGGACATTAATTCCCATTGTACCGCATTATACGGATCATAAAGCTCCGCTCTCTGGACAGGGCGATGGCAAATCTATAACAAGCAGATCGCCCGTCCGATAATCGGTCCCGCTTCGAACGGCATCAACTTTAATGGAATCATCTCCAGCCGATATTGAATATTAGTAGGGAAAAGTGTCGGTTTAATTATAAGTAATGCAAATTGCATACATTTCACGATTAAAAAATACAATGGGCGAGAATGCAATTTTACGAGCAAAATCCGTTAATATACATATAATAATTGATATTTCTACCATGAATAAATTGCCATTTTTATTTGTCAGAAAAAGGCAAACAGCGATTATTCTTTATTCATTGAGAAAATAATCATCCATCTATAATATTCTATACAATATTGAAAGATGGTTATAAAAATTTAATTTGTTTCTGTTGTAAGTAATTTTGTAATTATATGTTATAGGTATCTCTTTTTATTCGCGTATTAAATTATTTATTAATACACATTTCAATATAATCAATGCATGTTATTTAATTATTAAGTAACGAGAGTCACGCACGTCGACAAATTGGATATACAGTTATATATAAATTATTTCATCGATTTGCAAAATAGTTTGCATTTCATATAATAAATTAGATCATTTTTTTCTTATTGTATCCATAATGTGTGCCTTTCTAAAAATATACAGTTGTTCCCTTTTATATAATAAATATGAAATATTACCTAAACGAAACATTATACCTAATATTTCAAAGATTATACAAGACTTGGAAAATGTTCTTATCTTCTCTGTAAAGTCTGTCTAGAACTCAATAAATAAATCACAACGGTACTGTTCCTCTCTTAGAGGTACCACTTATTAATTTTTTGCCAGAAATGTCGTCTGCATTATTTCTCGAAGAAAAACGTCTGACGCAGACCGTTAAATCGTCTGCCAGTACGGAAGCGGACCGAAAGAGCCCTATCTCTGTACGTACAGAGCGAGGGCGAAGATCCGGAGAAATGGACTACATCGAATCTGCGGCCGACTTCATAATACGGTCTACGGAATATCCATTTGTCGTCGGGCCAAGCCTACGGCCGTCGGGATTTCCTTCTCCCCGCGGTTATGCGCGGCCGCATTACTTTTATTCGGACGTTATTGATAAACGATAAAATCTAGTCGGAAGTCCTCCCTCCCCGCTCATAAATTCCACGGCACTTCCGCCCAACGAGCCATTCGACAAACCGCTCGCGACGAATAAATCACTTCTATCCCTCCCGCAAAAGCATTTTCCGGCTAACCATAATCCGAGCATGGACGAATTAAGGAGCTCACTGCGGCTGGATTGCGCTGGATCGATCAAATTATTATGTGATTTGTATGTGCCAATACGCCGTGTTTCCTCTTGCGTTTTCACACATATACACGCCGAGCGACTTCATGCGTGGTATAGATGCAATTTAATCATACACAATGCTGTGTGTAAATTGCAATCGCCACTGGCCGAGATTTTCAGAGGCGATTTGCACCGAAACAATAAGTGCCGCGTTAACGCTGTTGAAATAATTATTATATTCATCAATTTGCAACACGACTCTATTAATATTTGAGAGAATCATGCAAAGATAGGAAAACATTTTTAATTGCATTCAATTATGCTTCATAAGTTTTTAATTATTGATGAACTAATGCCATGTCATTAACGATATAAATTGGCGCACTTGAAGTTTTTTAAGTTGAGAAATTCTGCATCTCTCGTCTTCGAAAGCGTAAAAAGTTTTCAGTTTTACCAAGTACACGTGCAGTAAAACACGTAGGAAAAATCGATCAATCTTCTTTACTCGGGATACTTATGCGCCCCGCAGGGTTGGAATGACAGATACAGAAGCTATTCAACATCGTCGGATACAGTGAGCGGAATCCGACGAATAGACCTCGGCGCGACGTTATTGTGATGTGTCGTACATGCGACCAACATGGCATATCGGAAGCCAATGTCAATCTTTCCCCCTCGCTTATACATGCGTTGACGTGAAGACGTGTGTTCCCTCGTGCGGAACTATAGAAACCTGAATTACTTGGAGCGCCTTTCAACCCCAATGTCGCGAATCCAAGTGCCTACCTACACATTTGGATTGAACCGTACGCGTTTGCGACGCTGTCGCAGCTTCAGGATCGTGTGTAGTGTCTTCAATTTCTTCCGCCCCCTGCCGCGACACTTTTATTTCTTTTTTTCTTTCGTCGAGAATATTTCCCTTTCATCTTCGACCGGCAATACCAAGAACCTCCCCCGCTATGCAAATCGTATTTTGCCGTAAAATGTGCAGGTTCGCTGCCGAAGAAGGCAACGCGACGAAGTGGATGTAGATGTGACTAGGAATCGAAGGGGAGGGATGAGTAGTCGAGGGCGAACTGCGTCCACACTCGCGAAAACGAACGAGAGATTTAAGAGTGAGGTACCGCCGTAGAAAAATAAAGAACCCTCGTCTGCATGGAGCATCCTTAAGCTGAGCTCTCGAGAATGTAAAATCAGTGTATACGTTTAAGCGAGCCAATTGTACATGTATGAATAAAAACAGATTTCTTCTCAATAAAAGATGAGCTCGGTAAACTGCCCTAACTTTGTTTCCCCTATACATCTGGTCGATTTGCTAACTAAAATATTTGAACTCTGAAAGTGTTTTAGCAATTGTTTTTCTTATGTTAAACGTAATTCCAATTTGCAAGATAAAATGTGACAGAATTAGAATTTCAATGTAATTCCACACAGTTAAATATAAGATCAGTTTTAAATTAAATTTAGAATCAATCAAGCTTCCAGAAGAAGAACAAATTAGATATAATTATATATGAAGATGAAGCAAGCTGATATAGAAAATAGTTTTCACATTATCTGAAAATTAAGCGTGCTAATATAATTCTGCAATATAATTCTGCAATATAATTCAATTATTTTCTCCATTCTTCTGAAAATAACTTTTGAACGGAGAAGACCATGCACTGAAACCGATCCTTTCTTATATAGCTGTCTCTTGTTCAACTAACGGACTAATAAACACCATGTCCGTATTACCACGGTCACAGTTTTGATTTTGATTGCCCATAATGGAAAGTGAAATGGCACCATGCGAGACTGTCACCGGATGTGTCTGCGGACGTTGTGTACCGATGACGTGTACGTATGCACATGAGCAAAACGTATACGAGGCGCGCGACGCGGACGCGTGTCTCCGTGTTAATAATCGCGGTGCTTTCGAGACGTGTGCGTTGCTTTACATGCAAATCAGACAATTGCAGCCGATATATACGGACGTGCGTCGGGAATGGGGTTAGACGCGGGGACTATGTCCATCGGCGGTTTAATTAGATTATGCTGCCATACCTCATCGGGCTTCACCCTTGTTCCCCACTACCGACAACGGACTCTGTGCAATCTGACAAACACGGAATGACACTCTGTCCAGCGATGCATAACGCGATAGCGTGTGCACAGATTAGAGATAGACAGCTGCGATAAATACACCGAGACAAAAACATGATTGACTCTACCATAAATTAGAGCGAATTTTGGTGAAACGCTCGTGCTCGTCTCAGACTCGTGTAATATACGTGCTCCTAAATCGCGATATTTGCTCATCGTATTCTGCGTGCGATTTCGCGTATTACCGAAATGTTTATTTTATCCCTATCCAAAAATGTATATACGAATATGTACATACATTATAAATGTGAATACATACATATACAATATATTACACATTTATTAATTGCGATCCATTAAAACTTACGAGTTTCCGTATAATATGAACTCTGCTACAATCTCGTCTACTCACCTGAAAAAAAAATAATGCACATTAGAGAGATGCTATAATACCGGAGATGATAATACAGTGAAATATGATAATTAAAAAAGATTGTTAGAACCATCACATGGACAGCAGCAACCGAATAATTTTTATATAAAATAATTAATTTTGACAATAATTAAAAACTGGAAAATATTCAATAATAAAATAAAATAATCATCCTGGTATTAAAAATGTATATAAATCTCGCATATACATATGTATATACATAAAAATGTAGTGTTTTTCAAGAGAATATAATTACGCTCGGATATAATTTTATTAAATCAAAACCCTCATTTCTTAGCAACCGCAATATTGCATCCGTTAATTGACTGCATCTGGAATTTGGACCAGATGCAATTTACATAAATGAGAGAGAATATTATTACGAATCGCATCAATGCCGTGGTATGTGTTCCTTATGCGTTATGCACGATCAGAGCGAAATATCCTGTGTGATTCCCCAAGTTAAATGAAGATTTTATGCCCGCCAATTTCCGCGCTGTCTCACGATCAAACGTAAATTCATAAACATGCGTGAGGGCAAACGGCATAGTAAATACGCAGGCGAATAAACAGATACGCACAGACGGATGAATAAGCAAACGGAGGATTCAGGACGCAACGGAAAGAGTGAAAGCGGGAGAGGGGTCCGAAGCATCGTTGGATGCTCCGGGGTGTAGAGCTGAAAGCCCGACAATATGCACGTTCCTGCCCGAGCCGATGATTGGACACATTCCATTCGTCTCATCGTCGCCGTCAAGCACGGCGGGGCGTCATTGTTTCGCGACAAATTAGTTTGTCAAAACCAGCAGGAACGAGAATGACTCGCGCGCTTGCGAGTCATTTTGCCTTGGAACTCGGCTAGGGCGAAATTGAAGCAGCAAGATGGATCGGCGGTGGCGAGAATAGCAGAAGCGCGAAACATGCCAGTCGAAGTTATTTTCGTACGCGATTGGGCGCTTTTTTTCAATACTGCGGAGGTTCAACGAATGACAGACGGCTATCGTACAACGTCATTTGTTTTGTCTACGTGAACTGAATTTTGCTTTTTGGTCTTTTCGCGTCGGCCGAGGATATACAAGTAAAAAAGTTACGCAAAACGCTTGGTTTATACGTGAAATCAGTTTCGTGTCAATTATGTGTTTAATTTTAGTAACTATTAATTATTAATGCTCCCATTTTCATCAAGAAACAATCATTTGTGTAATTAAAACACAAATTAAATATTCAAACAAATATTGACTTCATTATTTATTAAATGTAGCAAAATTTTTTTAAAATTTCCTTAACATGTGTAATCTTATTTGTTTCTCGCTCGAGCTAAGAAAATATAACATGTTTTGTAAATGCAAAGTGACATTAATAATAACAGCTGGATTGAAGCTAAGCGTAAAATTAGCAGCTATTCGCACTGGGTGCAAAATATGACGATGTGCGACGAGAAAAGGAAAAAGACACATATCCCGAGGAAAGACGGACAAATGAGAAAATGTTAACACGACTTCGAAACAAGAAACCACGACAAGTTAGCTCGAGTCGAAGGTCTTTGAGATTTTATTTCCGCTCGAGATAACACCCTTAAACCATGACGTCGCGTGGCGGCATGGAGCCAACGAGAGTGGCGTAATTACCTACAATCAGTCACAGGATTACGTGGGTTCTGCAGACTCTGCCATTCGTTCCTTTTTTCCACGTCTATCTTGCATACACGCACATCAACCCGTGCATGTTTTTACGCGGTGACCACTGTCTACTGGAGAAAGGGAGAGAGGGAGACGGATAAATTGCGCGATGGCAAAAAAGTAACGACCAAAAATCTAGCGTCTAATCTCAGCCGAAAGTCCGAGTGATGTCTCTTTCCGCGAGAGTACTCTGAGAAACGAGATTTGAGTTACGGAGGAGTTCCCTCACTCGATTGAGTGAAGGTTCGTTGCAAAGTCGCGACGTCGTACGAGGCTAAGTTTTTCAAGAGGATCTAATGTTCATATAATTTTGCATCCAATTATCGTTTAGAGGGGTCGAAATCATCCATTTCGTGTTACACAGAAAATACCTGGCATCTCAGATTATAGCGCTACGTGACATTATGTCATCGTTCATAATTCAGATCTAAAATGAGTCAACGACCTGGAAACATTTGTATTTCGTGCAATTATGAAAACAACACACGCCATTCGGTATTCACGAAGGCCGTAAAAAGAGAAATCCTCATACTACTGTCGTGACTGGGGCAAATTAAAAGGATTGGCTGGCGAGTTTTACAATGTAAAGTTATTATCGCGACGTGGCATAAACGTTATGACACCTGCTTATTGTACATAAGTGTTCCTGGAAGCCAATACCGCTTGTATAAAACGGTAATTTGCTTGGCAACTATTAGCTAAATATTGAGTTGTACGTAAATTCACAAATTTAATATAGGATGTATGATCTCGGATTTTTCATTTTTACGTTGCTACTCTAATAAACATTCTGTTAGAAAAACTATTATGGGCAGAAAAGCGAAACATTTTTAATAAATTGAACAATTTCTATATTGCTAGATTTTTTAAAAACATCTATCAACCTTCTCATTTTTATTTCCAAAACAATTATCAGCTCTTTCGCAATTAACAATAATTGCGCAGTAAGCACCCAGTATAATCCCTTTCCATGAGAAGCTACAGACATTTTTCAATGTTAAATGACTTCACGTTCTCTGCGCCACCCTCACGTAGGGTCAAGAATTTAACAATTGAACAGGCCGCCGTTTATCTCGTCAGGGGTTGATCGCCTTTTTGCGCGACCAACCCCTCCCTGCCTATGCAACGAGTAGACGCGAGAGCGAGGGTGGATGTGGTGATGGACGAGGAGCAAGAACGAAGCTCCCCGGTTGCATGATGCGAATCGCTATGGGGATATATATGCAGTTATGCAGACTCCGCCGATGCGTCACTCCGGCGCATTATACGACGTGCCTTGGGATCGCATATTCCCCCGGGAACCAGTCGCAGGGGGGTGATCCTAGCGGAATATATTTTCTACGTCGCGTGGAACGACAGGTTGAGCGCGTAGAGTCAGGATGTCGTTTTCTTTAATAAGAAAACCACGATGCATCTTCGACTGCACAGAACCGTTTATTTCATGGCTCATCGCACACCTCATTCATAATTTCGATCGAAATTGAGTCTTTGCCAAGTTTTGATAAGGTAATTAATTCGTTTGGATACATGGACGGAATAGGATGTACTTAAACGGCATTTACATTTCCTCTATTCCCGGAAAATCTCCTGCCCTAAATGACATAGCACTGCACTTGGCAGGCATGATATTGGATTTTGTTTCATGAGTCGATAGATTGAAATAGGTATTTCCGTATCGACAGTTATTAATCTGTATTACCACGCTCATGATAATGCCCCGCAAATTTTCACAATTAGAATATTCAATGCGTAAAATATTCACTTACTCTATATTACATCTTTGTTGGCGAATCATTCGATAATAGCATTTTCATGATAGATTACTTGGCAAAGCCTATTATTTCCACTCGGTATTGATGAATCAATCGAAATGTCACCGACGAGCTCATCAATTTGCACATAACTCTACACTAGTGCGCGTTACTGGCGCGATGCAATTTCATTCCTTCGTTCTCACGGACGGTAATAAAATGATAATGGAGACTGATAATACAGACAAAGTAATGCTGATTCGTAGCGCTTTGTAACAGATGGCGGAAATTAAAGCTTAATCGGGAAAGGAGATGTCACGTTTTCTTCTTTATGAACGTTTGTTTCAGAGTGACCTTAAGCTTCGCAATTAACTCGTTAAATAAATTACAATAACGAGCATTCAAATTGCGCAGTAAAATATTAAAATGCTACGTACTATGCTCTTTTAAACATTCTCATAACAACGTGTATTTTTTTTAATGTACTTGCTATTGTTTTTGCTAAAATTATTATATAAAATTAATAGCGCGAGAAGATCATGATAATTGATAAGCCACTATTTTTTTCTCATTAAAATAGCGGGAGCTGCGGGAAGTCTGTTAACACGTAATTATTTATTTAGCCGCGGTGTCTTATCTATCCCGACGCAGTGGTGTATGGTATTCCTCTGAGGTGCAGATAACAGAGGCGATCGCAGTCCCCTTCCATAGGTCCACAATTTTGTGGGGCAAATTTACGAAAATCGATTCTATCGATCAACGCGGCGCAATTAAGGGGAATAAACAAGGCACCGTATTCCGATGCAATGGTGTAATAATCGATCGTTGCAGCCGCGCGAGAGGAAGGGGAGAGCAGTGGGTTCGGGACAGATAACCGTGTGGGTGGCACTAGCAGCACCATTGGTGATAGCTACAAAGATTGATTGCCAGTAATTAAATGTTCGCGGTCTTCCAGTCTTGTAATATTTCGCTGAGCTCAGAAGCATGCGTAGCGTGCGTTCCGTGAAATACGCGATGATTATGCACACGTGAGTGAAAGCTACATTGTTTTAGATTATCTGCCAAATGTTGATTACAACATTACGGGACGACGTAAAAGAATTGTCCAACAAATGGAATAGAGCAATAATTTTCTAACAATAAGCTTCATAACTGTCGTGAAAGAAATAATAAGTCTTCTCTCCAGAAACGTCAGGTTTCCGCGATGTCGTTAACAAGGCTGCAAAGTGCACGGCAAATGAGCTACGGAATCTCCTCAGCGGAGGTAATTATACAACTCTATGACGCTGATTATTAGCCGGGGACAACTGACTGGAATGACATTATCGAGTTAACGAGACATCATACCTTGACATATATATCAAGGTATGGCGGATGATGTATGTGTATCTTGACATGTGTGTCAAATCTCGCTGAGTCAACATACCTGAATTCAGTTGATCGAGTCAACTGTGTCACAAGCCGCATGTACACAATCGCAATATCCGTGACTCGCGCCGCGTGTTGAATCAATCACATTGAGACGTAGAAGTCTACGATGCGAGGAACTCTCGGCATATGTTCGCGCACTGACGTAACAAGCTCTTCCCTGTGTATAGCAGAGAATTCCCCACAAACATATTAGTTCCGATAAGCCAAATGCAAGCCCGAATAATTCCGTATACGGCAGGTTGCGCACACGCAGCGAAGAATACGCCCTTTCGGCTGTACGTAATGTATAACTACGGTACGGGGTGCATTTGGTCGGATCTATTAGATCGATCAGCCCCTTATAATTAAAGGGATCTCCTAACTAGCCGCCACATTTTGATCGCATAATAATCGGGCGTCAGTGGGCCGCGACGTGTGGGGACCGGGCGCAGTCGAACCGAGAGAGATAATCCTACGGATCAGAGGAGCCAAGGCGCGACGACGACGACGCTGCGCCTCGTAAATTCCACGCCGATGCGTGACTCACGGCGGGGGATAGATTAACCACCCTCTCTACCCGGGCTGCAACATCCTTCGCAGGCCGCATTACAGAAGGAGCGCCTCCCGAAAGCGACTTCCAATGCTAGAAACCGATTCGGATGAGACGAAATAAGACGATCTCGAAATCGCTCTTGCGTGTTCGTTCTTAGCTAATGAAGCGGATTTACTTGGTGCGACATTTGTCAATATATTATTATCTCTTTATGTCAAGTTTCTAACGTTTCGAGAGAATTAAAATATGATTTTGAAGTAAATCAAGAAGTTATAATTTTGACACAAAACTAAAGCAGCGCTCAAAATGGTCAGTGTTTCAAAAGATAATTTTTACATACGTATTTTTTTTATCTGTCTTTCATATTTATTAAAATAATTATATGTTTTCCGAAGACATCTTTATAAGAATAAATTTTTATACAATTTTAAATTACTTTTTTCTTGTTTTATTTTTAAACTATTGAAATAATATAATCCGAATCCACTTTTAAAAAAGGCGTGTTAAATCGATACTCGAAAGTCTCGAAGTATTGTTGAAAAGATTCCGCGATTTCTCGCGTGGCTCACTTTGTATGTACTGCGAGAGTAGCTATCAGCATTGAGATGTGTAATAGTTATTGTGGCAGTTTTGACAGTTCGTTAGGTTATCGAAAAAGATTAAAAAAATTAAAATAATTTATAGTTTCCATTTCTTATCTTTTTGAATTTTATATAAAATAGACAAATCGCGCGAAATATGTTTCAATGTAGTGTTTATATATGCTTTGATGTATAACATCGTCTTGCTTACGGATTGTTAATCATAGAGTTAATTAACATACAAGCCGGTAAACATTAATTGTTCGTAGAGAATAATCACGTTGTTTGTAGAATAATAATACGAGATGATATACGAACGGCTCTCGCCACTACTTGCCGGTTCGAATCTTATAGAATCTCACGAATAACAAAACACGGTGTAGAACGGCCTTGTTTGCGCACCGACACTCTGAGCGCCATAACAACAAACATCGAGGTCGTATGCCAGTTCGTTGTATTATCATCTTAAAACGTATATTCATCTATTAAATATTTATGAAATAAATTTAAATAGAATAAACTTATTTTTCTCATTTTAAAATAATTTTAATGAATAGATTATTGCATTAAATTTAAAGTTTATTCCAGAAAAAAATTTACATTACTTAATAATCGTGAAATTATTTATGTAAATTAATTTGATATTGTCATTTTTTTGTCAAAATTTGACCGGAAAAAATAAAATTATATAATTATAATAAATAAAAAATTTCTTAATTATGATAAATTAAAAAGTTGCTTATAAATCGAAGAGGTTTTGATCTTTTTATATCAATATAATATCTTCGAATCTGATATGTAATCTTCAGAATATATTAAATTACCATGTGATAAAATAATATAATTGTAAAAATTGAAAAATGCATTAATTTTAATTAATTGTAAAATTAATTAAAATCCAACGATTATCATATTGCAATTTATATTTTTATACTTAATAAATTTATAATTTGTAAAGAAAGAAAAATACAGTAGAAATAGTCTTAAAAAAAGCTGCAACTGCTCGAGATTTATAAAAGACATGCATTCTCATTTACGTAATTTGAGATTTACTGCCTCATTCTGAGTATGTCACTTTAGACAAGAAACATCGTCGTAGTCAGCAGCAGAATTCGCGTTTTGCACGACGGTAGAAGCAGTATTTTGCGCCACGATTTATCGGGATAAAACTTGGGATTGGTTCTATTTGCCGCGCGTATCGACCACGCGCGAAATATCGCCGGTGAAATCGCCCCGCGTGCCAATGTACGCGGAATCCAGATTAATTCTGCGCCGAGGTCAGAAATCGAAGAAGGACGGTTTATACTTGATGCTTACGTGGGCCCGGTTCGGCAGTTATTTAAGGCATGTAACCACGACGACAGAAACCGACAATGGAGCGCCATAAACTACGATTTTTCTATTACACAACTGCACAGACCGTTTCACTTTCGACGGCCGGCGGCTATTATTTCGGTCTTTCGATTGTTTCTCCCTGTACATGGAGAAATCTAAAACCGATGGACGTTTCTGCCTGCGAATGCATGTGCACATAACGCTCGGAGAATAGCGTGCGATGGTTTCAGATTCTCGCGAGCTGTCAAAAGAGGATTCGGAGCTGCGATATTTAAAACGCAGTCGTCCATTTGTTGTTTGTTTGTTTGTGATCGATTCCTGTCCGCCGACGGGTAGACAATTCGCGTTGGACGAATCGCCGGAATGCATCACGTTGCCTGTCAGAGATTTACTTCGTACGATTCTTGAAACGAGTAACAAATTCGCACGTAGTTCGTTTAACGATCGCCAAAGATTTAGCTTTCAAACGAGAGTCGCGCAATTTTTGCGAGTCGCTTTGCAAAAGCGTCACAGAGACGCACATTTCGCAGAGGAAACATTTGACTACTGCAAAATGAGATGTGCGACTTGCGCTAGCGCTTGCCGAGGCGTAAATTCGAAATTGCTTCTGTCTGTCTTGCGTACCGACTAAAAGCGAGTTTCGCTTTTCGGGATGGGCCGTGGAATGTGCTCGGGAGAACGTGGAATTCAGTTTAATGCCATCTCGAGGTCAGAAATCGAGAGGGAACCCTTTTCAGCGCGCTATTGTAGATACCGTTGAATTAGTTATTTAACGTATACCAATTTAGCTCCGCTGCGTAGAGCATGTAATTCGCATTTAAGTAAACAAGAATTAATCATTTAGTAATTTTCGATTATTATTAAATTAAACTGTTTATTAATATCGGTTTCAAAAATATAAAATATTTACTTAAACTGAAATTCATTAATTTCACCTGGAAAGAAATGATAAAGAAAGATGTAACTTACATTAGGAAGAATTTTTATTTTCCCAAAAAAAAATCGTCATTCAATGTAAACATTCAAATTTCGCTCTACATCTTTTAACAAAATACACAAGTATACTTTCGACAAAATGTCCTTCACAGCATTGCTTCCCCTGCTCCGGCATGTTCCTTTCCTATTTGCCGTAGGGGTAAAAAAAAGAAAGTATAGGGAGTAAAAGTAAGGAGATAACGTGGCACAATAGCCGACGAGAGTGGCTTCTTAGCATCCACGATTGCATTAGTCAAATTCTTATTCGGTAGCTACCTCTCGCGGGTACTTTCGTGTCCGTCGCGAGCAAGCAGAAGAGAAGACAGGGGCGCATAACGCGAGAAACGCGCGCGCGCGAGACAAAGCGGGCAAAGAATGATGTTAAAGAGGGAAAGAACGAATTTCTTCCTCGGTGCCCCAGAGCGATCGTCGAAGAAAGTGAAAAAGGGGGACGGCTAGGAGGAGCGAAGAGTGTCGCCCTGATGGGACGAGAAGTCCGTCTCGCTGCCGTGCTTCGCGTTGTAATGCGAAACTAAAACAGAATTATCTGGTGCCCCTGTCCTACGGTACACGGTATGGGGCCGAGTCGCCCCAGAGGTGAGGGTGGCTGTCGCCGCTCGGGCGCCATAGCTCCCTGCCAGGGGTGCATTTTAACGCGAGTAAAAAACGGCTGCTTAAGGCCATATTCAGCTCCGACAAGGAATCGGGGATGGGCGTATGTTTGTGTGTGCTGTGTGTAGATATGCGCAAGAACCAGGAACGGGGTGTTTTGTTTGTCGACGCTTTGAAGGAGGGTAAAGAATTTATTGATTTATGACCCGAGCGCAGATGCGTATCGATTTATGTAATTCGGAGATATCTCATCGCTTTCACTTTCTAGCGAGAAGGGGGAGAATAGTTCATTACGGTAATGGTAGGTTAACTAACTTGTACGTATGCGCGTACGCATATATTTTCACTCGTTGTGAGGTCTCGTTCTGAGGTCGAAATTGGCATCCCGCGAATTTTTACAAAATTGATGTAATATTTGATTGTCCACAATTTGTCCGCACTTATCCATAAAAAATTTTTGTCCACTTTACAAAAAAAATTAAAAATACTTAAAATAAAAATTCATCATTAGCACTCCTAAATGTGTTTTTATAAATTATAAGTAAATCTACCATTTCTTTATATTTGTCTATAAAAATGATAATGTTAAGAATTAAAAACATAATTTACACTAATGATTAGAAATTTGAGTTTAAAGTACATAGAATTTACATTTAGATAGTTGCTGATTAGATACGATCTGAAGAATATATCACAAAATAATGTTTCATAAGAAGCATCAGAATCGTTCAATCAATTCGATTTTCTTCTACATCTTATATAATGACGTTCAAAGAAATTCTCTCATGAGTGCACCGGACATTTACATTATGAAATAACAGCGAAACCGAGGCGAATTGCTTTCGTAATCTACCAGCGGGCGGCAAGTTATCGAAAGGCAACGAAAAGGTACGAACGAAAGAAAGAGACGAGCCGCGTTATTGCCTCGCACGCATGTTTCTTGGTCGACTGTGACATTGGATAAGCTTCGAATCATATTTCAGACTTATACACATACGTGCGCATTGCCAAACCCGGCTGTAAATTCTCGCCTTACCCGCCCGGAATACGACGGGCAGACTTTAAATTTCGAAAGACGGTACAAGACTTGGGCATAAAGCGACGCGATTTAAAAGTTCGCGAAGGAAGTACAGCGATTCATCAAACTTCTTTAGTACTAAAGGAAACTCAGCTAATTCCTGTGTCCGTTTAAAATTAATGTCTGTTATGCTAAAACTCACATTGACTGACGAGGATGATAAATAATTAAAAGATTTACAAATATTGTTGAAATTCAAATTAAACTAAATTCAAAGCTACAGCGAAAAACGGAGTGCAGCCCTCTCTAAGCCTCATAATATAAATTAAAAATGAAATACATTACAGTAATAATGAAGTGGCATATGCGCAGTCAAATTTAACGTGTATAATACTCTTCTAAATTTAATTTTTAATTTCTATGAAAAAGAGATTATACTGAAATATCCACTAATATTTGCGATCTGCAATTTTTCTGAATGAATAAATTAAAATTGTTTGAGAAATTCATTATCTCTTCATATTTTATATATTACCGACCTAAATCTCTGTAGTATACATCTTGTATGAAAAATTTGTAATACGTTTAAAAAAAGATTATAAATTCAGAGAATAATATATTTTCGGATCAAGTAACTGCTGCACCATTGTTCCCGAGTGATTTATTTCAATGTTCGTCGAAGACAGATTTTGCGAATCTCCGCGTTAGAGTCAGGCTCATATTACGCGCGCCATATACGCGTTCTCGTTATTTTTTTTCTCCAACCAAACGCTCCTCGTTATTAAGCGCGATCCAGCTGTAGGGATATCAATGATAGCTAGGTTTTTCAGAGATCGTTCTGTTCAGCGAACAAGAGTATCCGGTTTCAATAGTATCGATGATGTTACCTCGTGTCGATACCTCGGCAACCTCGATCGTAGATGTATCGCGATGTCGCGCGATATAGCATGTATAAAATGGATCGATCACAAAAGAGAGTCTAAGCTCCATTATTCTTTTTGCGAGAGACGGTCAAAGAGAGCTTTCATATAATCTTCATATTACTGTGACTTTAACCGAGGATTGAAATTATTATATTTCCGTGAAAGTCAGATGAAAATTACATCTTTTCTTTTGTGCGTATCACGTAATCCATAATAATTATTTTATATTATTCGCGTGTTGTAATACATAATAAATGAATTTTGCCTTTTCGCAACGTTTATATTTTATTAGTGACTGGAAAATTTGATTTAATTTTAATTTTGCATAATTAAACAATGCTGATTGAATACATAATATCGATTATAAATCGTTAATGCCATAAACCGTATATTGGCCATAAACCAATATATTGGCGTAAACGTTCTGAAATTTAATTTTTCATAATTGTATACAATTTCTCTCCGAATTCCAAATTCGGTTTAAATAGCACCAACCTTCGTAGGAGCACTGTGACGATTATAACGCAGAATTCCGTACACGCTTCAATGCTACCAGGTTGAAAGGGTTAATGGTATGTAACATGTATTTAATCGAGATTCCGCAAATGCAGTTTCCACTCTGGCGGCACGCCACGCGCAATTCCTACGGAACTACAGTAATTGCTTATTATGCCGCGACTTTACGGGATTGAATTCTCTCTCATGGAGCCTGATCCCGGGGTCTTCCTTTTGCTCCTCGTCACCCATCGCCCGCCCCTTCTCGCGCCAATCTCGGCAAATGACGACGACTGTACGCCTCATTAGAATCGCAGAATACGCACGAGAACAGCGGCAGCGCCTATGGATTTTCCATTCGAGCGTTCATTCGTACGCCCGCGCACGTCTCTTGTAACGTGTGTGCGTGTCGCCGGCATTCGTGGGCCCCGATAATGCACTTATCCCGGTTGTGGGGCGAGCCGAGCGAGGCATCGTAACAAACGCATTCAATGCCACCTTGATTGGACCCCCGAAACGCGGCGATACGTCGCCGCCTGACGTTTTCAGCTCCCGCGATTTGATTACGCTGACGTTTTATCGAGTTGACGGCTTCTCGTGATCGCGCACAAGGATTCAATGCCGTTCGCCTACGATGGGGAGCTTCGATCGCGTTCTTGGATTTTTCCCGAGCGATCCCTCCAATTTTTCTAATTTATGCACATCAATCTCTTTCACGTCTAATCTCTTTTTCGATTTTCATGTATCACTGACCAATTGTATCTAGATATAGTAGATATAGTGTAAATTACATGCATTTTCAGAATTTTCGAGTATTCGCGAAAGTATCATAGCGATATTAAAATATTCATAGGTCGATGACTCTCTACACGAATTATTTGATTGGTATGAAACAGAATTAAATGTGGCAAAACAGGAGAAGCGATCAATATAATTTCGCGCAACTTCTTGAACATAATATTATCTAGTATATTTTTTGTTCTCTAAAACATACAGTGAACGTGCTTCTATCAGAACTTGTTTTAAGCTCAAAACGTGAATCATTTAAAATTTAAATAAAAATTTTAATAGAGTGTCTAACAACGATATAAAATTACATACATAATAATATTGTAATACATATTTATGTAATATTCTCAGATATTTCTGACATATCAGATAATGTCAAAACTCAAGTTATAAAAAGCATATATGTACAGTTATCTATATATAGAGACTATTGTATCAATATTCATATATATTTACATCATTATGTCGCTTTTTATTAGTTTGTTAAATATCACAAGAATTTTATTGTTAAATTATTCCGTCTCTCTCTCTCTTTCTTTTTCTTTGTCTCTCTCTTCTTTTCTTTGTCTCACAGAATATGATGATTCGCTTTAAGACAGTACCTTCAGTCTATCGCTTTATCCTCGATCTCTTTATACCGAATGGTTTACCTCGTAGCCATTTAAGCGGAAATTCCGGCGTTACTTACATCTGCGTTTAGATACTGGAATGCTTTTGACGTATGTAATAAAACACAGCTGTAATAAATTCATGCGGGACAATACTAATTACAGTAATTTGCTATCTTAGTCTAATGTGCTATCGGGCAAATTTGTAGTTACTATTTCTAATAATACGAATGTTATGCATATCGCACAACGATTTATTAGATGCGATCTAGTTGATATGCAAAATGCAGAGCCGAAAACGACATGGTTCTGATGTGGTGACGATAGCAATATTGTTACTTTCTGTCGGCGAATAAAAAAAATAATAATGAGACGCATAAATCCGTCGCGGGCTGAACCGATCTTTTTCCCCGATACGCCCGCGCGTAGAATCAGGTTCTCCCCCGAAATGCTTTTTCATCTACGTGGATAATAAACGTGCGCACGAAGTTTATGTTGCGACAGAAGCCAATCGACCTGTTATTACGTGATCACATTCGTTATTTAAACTCTTGCGCTGGCCGGTTGCGCCCCGACGGCGACTGGCTTTAATTCATAACGCCGATAAGAACGCCCCGGGAGATTAACGAGTGCGATTTTCGCGACGTTTGTTGAACATCTTCGCGTTATAACGACCGTGGAAGATCGATGAGTGCTGCCGGACTCCGGACGGATAAACGCCGTATTTGCATAATCCCGCTATTTTTGCGATTCCACCGAAAAATGAAGAAACGAACCGGCGAGTACAGGCGACGGCTCGTTTCGCTCGATCCTGTCGATTCGTTTAATAAAGCTGGCTCATTTACATAACGTCGCCGTCTGTCTTCGCGTTGTTGCACCGCGACGGAATTACTTTCGTCGATGGCAGACTTTCGTACCTTTTTCACGGATGCATAATTTAACGGAAGATTTTTCCAAATGCGAACTTAACGCGCGAATATAAGATCAGATCGAGGTAGTCTAGCGACCAGTTGTATAAGTCCGCGACGCGGGCTTATACAATGGCAGGTATCTTTCGATAAGTGTCTACAAAAACATTGTGTCGCGTAAAATATTATTGCATAAATAAATAATATTTTCAGTAAATAATTATGACAGGCCGTAGCAAATGGATTTCTTCGAAATGCTTATTTATCGAACCACGCGGCTAGAAAAATATGATTTACTGGTTTTAAACATTACGTAGTCAGAGGCGGTGCAAACCAGCCTCAGATCCTGTCCAATTCCTCATCTTACGATTAATATCGAAATTTCGAGTTCGTTAGCATTTTTAGCATTCACTACTCGTCCAATATTTCACTATAGACCCAAATATTAATCATCCGACGCCATGTATCGCATTATTACGTTATGCTAAATTATGCAGCAGAAATATAAAAAAAATGATCTTAAAGACTGATATATCTGTACAAAACTACGTGCAATTTGTCATTATTATGTAAATCGATTTCATTCAAATGATACTTTTATGAAAGGTGGATTGGGCGCAAAACGACAGTCACGGTGGATCGAGAAAATGGATACCGAAATAATTGCGATCCACTTTGACAAATCAATCGCAACGCATGTCCGGTCGGGACTCTTGTCGCTTTGATACGCCGGGATCACGGGATTAATTACGGTGCAATTATCACGTCACATTTCCTTTCTACGAGTTTTATAATTAAATTGCCAATTTCATGTTATTACGGTAGGATGCGGATGGGCGACGGGATAATTACGAGTGTATAAAGAAAACCTTGGTACAAAGCGATAGATGACAGGGTGCGTAAACGTAATTTGACATATCGTCCGTGCGTGTAATACGTCTGGCGTGACGCCATGCGATCGCCGGCCGGCTTAAGACGCGCATCCGGGACCGTCGCGGATTATCACCGTCTGAAATTTTTCGGTCGACCTTGAAAAAAAAAGACGAGTATAAATAAATGCAGCGTTTTTCGGTACGCGCGATGCTTCCTATCCATGGACACGATATCGCGTCCGTACGCTTTTGCATACAAATTTTGCGCGTGACGATGTGATAATGTAATTTTTTATGGTCGTCCATGCCTTTTGAACATGTGTTACCGCGCGAGATAATTTTGCATATAAATTGGCTCACAGTCGGCGCATGTCGAGAAACGGAAAACCGGTATTCAAAGTTCGTCCCAGAACGACGCGAATACCGTGAATACGATTACAGCAGTGGCCTGTGTGTGTCTGAGCGTAGTGGAAAAACTTTCATATTTCCAGGCACGCGAATGTCGCCGTGCTGTCGTACGTACAAATTTCAGACCCGACAATAACGTTCGTAAGGCGCACTTCGAGCGAGATAATCGCAGCTTGTGCGCGAATGCATTTTTATATAAACGTCCTCCCGCGCCGCATAAAGATACGGATGTATTGCTAATATCGTGCGGCAAACAACGAGACTCCGATGCACGCCTGTTGTTATCAACGATACCTTATGAATGCGTAAATGGTACTAGATCGAAGCATAAGAATGGGTTCGTTCGAGTTGATTGTTCCGTATATTCAATTATTTTCTATATGCTAAAATAATCTACGTCAATTTTTTATGCGGGCAATATGACGCGATATTTTTCCTTCAGCTAATCAAATTGATCAACGGGGTCAACGAAAAGTGTTCTCTATTTATATAAAGCGCGCGGTTTCACTTTAACTATATAATAAATGTATAGTTTATCAGAGAAATTCTTCAATTAAAAAAAAGTTCTATTTTAAAAGTATAAATAAAGTGCCACTGAATCGAGCACAAATTTAGAAGTAATAATCCAGTTGCTGCCGTCTCTTTCGATAGCTTCCTACGCTCTTCACGCCTATTTCCCCGGTGTTCTAAGCAATTACTCCAGCTCCCAAAGTGTCTGGAAAGTGCCTTCGATTGCCCACGCAATCCTTTATCGATGCAGCATGGTTTATCATTGGCACAAACCTACAAATCATTTTCGCAGCAGCGAGTGTTCGCACGCAACGCCGGTTAACAATGCTGGATACGCGCCGGAATAATTGCATTTTAACAAGGAACGCTCTTAGGCCTTATTGCGCGCGATACACAATCGCTTTCGCAACTGTGAATGAATGGCAGTATGAAAGTCAAATTATGCTTTCAATTACATCGTATAATGCAGATTGTATCGTCAAAATTATTCTGTTTCTTTCGTTTCATGCGCCTCTACGAATTCGTGAACTTTGCGCAAATAAAAATTTATATCATAAAAAGTTAGTTCTCTGACGACAAAAATTGGGTGCTGCTTATTATTCAACTCTGCCATTTACCTAAATGGTAATGAATATCCAATGTTCTCAAATTTACATTTCATTGGACAGAGATTCCCAGACGCTTTCCCCAGTTAGCGACTAATCGTTTAATAATTAATCGCGGGAAATATGATCGACCGTCATTAGCGCGCACGCTGCGTCGGCTATCAGCGACGGCTGGATTTTCGACGATTCCTTTCGCGAGAGAGTGCGACGACAAGTTCTCTCCTGGGGAAAGACTCGTGTAATTATACCGTCACCCTCCGAGTGTCACCCGGAAGGACCCGCGTTGAATCGCATGCGAGGGTTCGCTGCAGTTCCACGAAAGCGCGATTGAGCGAACGCGATCGTAGGCGCAACTGTGAGACTTGAACCGAAGGGGGATCCGCTCGAAAGGAGACGAGTCGCGAGATAAGATCGGTGGCCACTTCCCGAAGGCAATGGAACGGCATAAAGGCCGAGACTGCACTGGCGATGGTACGATGATGTCGGTGCGAGAAGGGCTCGACAGGCGTAAGTGAGGTCATGACAGAATCGAGGGCCAAGAAAGAGCGAGCTCGAGCCTTCCTGGCCCGCCGCGAATGCACCGCGGCTGTGTGCATTCCACCGTACGTAGATAAACCTTCTCGCTGCGAGGCGGAATTGGGTAGTCGTGCGCGCGTCCATGCGCCCGTGCGCCCGCGTCCGTCCGCCTGCAGGTCTCCCATGTATATGCATAAAAGATGCTAATCTCAAACGGTAGCTCGCACAGCCGCGAGTGGAGTAGGCTCTCCGACATCGGCCAACTGTTCACTTCACTGGCCCCGCCGGCCACGTTAGGCGATCCAGAGACGAGATTGCGGCCTCCATTCATGGGATAACGTGCCATACGTGTAGATCGTCCGACAGTGGTAGCCTGCACTCGTTAGCGGCGCTAAATAGTCGCGCCGATATATCGAGACGAGAAGCATATTCTCCTTCTCTTTCTCTCTTTCTCTCTCTCTCTCTCTCTCTCTCTATCTATCTATCTATCTATCTATCTATCTATCTTCATCCCTCGAAACGGTCCAGTAATCACCCGTACGGAATTTTACCGGTAGACTGTAGGAAGGTGTCCTTACTCATATCTAATCTCGCGCGGTCCACCTCATGATTGGTGATGCATCATCCCCGGAATGGAATTTCGTCAACGGTCAGACGATCTTCATAAACAGCGTAATCTAAACATGATTCGAGCTACATAAACTATGTAGTTCTCCGAGAATAGCGTTTGCAGATGTGAATTTGTCGTGATATTTATGCGATATATTTGCTCCAAGGGCCCGGACAAATATGTTGTAGATCTGCGTACACATACGCTATGCAAATATAAATTACATTAAGCTCACGGACATGACTTAATCCTCTGATATATGTATCGGACGATTATGGTATGTCGGAATTTTCTCAAAAGCTGTATTGGAACAGATTAATTTCTTAGCCCGCTTACAGGATGAACTATAGGGATCTTTGTAAAGAGTACAAAGGATACTTCGTATTCAGATTTATATCTCGCTTAAGGAGAATTGCAGTGGTTGTGTATATATGATGCTTTAATTTCATACTACCACGAAAGTTTTACAAAGTGCATCGAGACATTGCCCGATTTAGAGATCTGGAACGAAGATAGTTTTTTTTTAAAACATGGTATGCGCGTCGCTCAAATAAATCGTAATTGCATATTACAAAATAATCTCTGCGCATTATCTCTCGAAATCTTAAAAAGGAATAACACACCCAACGTGATTGACATGGTAAAAAATATATTCAGTTTCATTAATAAGTAGATAAAAAAAGAGAATTCTTACGAACACTGCTAGAATATATTCGTTGAACAATACGGAGATGAGAAAGATTTTGAATATTAATCTCCTTTCCTATTTGTTCCGTTTGTCGACGATTAAAAAGATATATCAGATCTAAAGATAACTCGCACTGCATAAATCACTTGGTTAGACGAGCGTTAGACGAATTCCTTACCTTTCAGCCACGAGCACCGGACTCCCGTACTCATGAAATGCAAATGCCTCTCGCACTTGCAGCAAGCCTGCGGGGGCGATAAGTTTCCAAGGCGTAGGCCTTGGAAAGTGCTGTATGTCCGACGACTGTTCACCCGCTGCCTGCTTGCGCTTCGAGATCCAGGGGTGAGATTGGTGCCTCATTCATCGGATAATGCGTTCACGGCGCGCGGACCGTATCGTCGCCGAGCTATACTCGTTAACTACTGGGTAAACAGGCTGATATATCGCGATAGGCGCGTGTGCATCGTTTCTCTGCCAGCGCCAATCAGATCGGAGACAACGTCTCATTGTCGGACGTTGCACGCTGTCGGTAGCCGATAACGATTATTTCAGCGCTGTTGACGTCTTCCGAGTGACGCCGTGATTTATGCAGTATTTATTCACCATTCATCATGTGACGATAGCTTTTGAATTCCAATGGTTCCAAATATCGTAGTTTCTGTGCGGATTTAAAAATCAGAGTAACAGAAAGGAAGAGAATAAACGGAAACTATCCATCCCTATAACTTGATTTTCTCAAATTTCCGACTAGCTTAAAATACAAACAATAAGCCATCTTGCTTGTAAATACACAATGTGTATGACGGAATTTAATAGCGATAAATTAGCTATTTTGGGGAAAGCAGCACTTAACTTAAAATACTTCTTTTATGAGAAGTACACTAAAAATATTCCGACATTCTACCATTACGTTTTATTAAGTTTATTGCTTGATTAAAAAATATAAGAAGCAAAAGAATATTTTTAATCATTTTTAAAATAAACAAATTCTCTAAAAATGAATGATTCAGTTAGTCTACGCGAAATCTGGATAGACAGTCTAAAAAAGTTCGATAAATTTTTATTTCCAATGAAACTTTATCTCACCGC
The DNA here is from genome assembly GCA_011638315.1 of Tetramorium parvispinum. Classification (NCBI taxonomy): domain Eukaryota; kingdom Metazoa; phylum Arthropoda; class Insecta; order Hymenoptera; family Formicidae; genus Tetramorium; species Tetramorium parvispinum. Next base: position 49,167 of record VBVR01000032.1, read on the forward strand.
TCGGAAAATGAAGATAACTTTCCACAAACGTTTCTCTGAAAGTTATAATGAGCCAGTTCAATAACTAATGAATGACCGAGTGCAAAAAAATAACGCCGATATAAGTAACGGGGAAATACCGTTATACGAGGTATAGAAGCACAATGAATATGCAAATACTCGGGCGTCCCTCGTTAGTTCTGTTTTAATAAAGCTAACAACGAGACGCAACATTCACACTGATATCAACAATTCGCGAAACATGAACAAACTAACGTTTACACGCGATACACGAAAACCTGTTGAATACTATTTGGCGTCGAATAAGTTTGCAGGAAACTCATACACGTAGACTGGTCGGGCAATCAATATGTAACATGCAAGTTAGTTCGACGCGTTTCACCGCATTCAGACTCCAGCCAGCCAACAAAGTTACCTTCGAGTTCACAAATATATATAATTAATCTGATCAAATATACTATGAATAACCGGTGTTTGCATAATTTCATTGTTGATGAATTTGATTAATAAATGAGAAATTTACGTTATTTTTGCCAACCACGACGGTCGTACGACGTTTTGCAACATGTACACGTGCTTGCCCTATACAACAGTTCTTGTAATTCATCGAAAAACTAACGAATTTAAATACTACCGGAATATGTCTCTCATAATTTTAATTCATCTCATATAATTATTTATAATACAAAATAATTTTATATCATTTCTGCGATCTCAAGCTTATTTCTGTTTTATTTTTGTTTCAGGTAAGTTTAATGCACACGCTAAAACTAAATGGAGAAAGACAAGGAGCTATGGGTTTTGACTTGTCAACGTGAGTGCCTTCAATATTTCTCTGGAGCAACATAAAAGTGGAATTGCAATTTTACTACGATAACGATAAAGCGACAAGATCACCCGGATAAGATGATTCCAATTAGCAAAATATTCTTACAGCGATAAAACGGCAGAGGGGCACGCGTAAATAAAAGTTTTACTGACGCACTAAAACTTTACTGCGGCCATAACCACACTGCGGTTGGCTTACTCCAATTGCTGTCAATTTCATTTTACCCGTCTTCGCTATTAATTCCCAATGGCATGTACATCAATTCTTTCTTTTTTTTTCTTATTCTATTTCCCTTTGTCGATATAGCGTTATATTTCGCAAGATGTAGACAATATATCCTCTTCATAAAAGAAGAGATCGTAAAATAAAAAATAATGAAGCCTTTGATAGAAAGGTGCTCGAGTATTAATTAAAGGCGTATAATCTCACACAAAAGTGGTATCAAAGATATTTTTTGCAGTGCTGAATAAAGCGACGTAGTGTCTGTGTCCGCGCGTAAAGCAATAATATATATTTCCCTCTACTGAATATCACTTGTTAATTAATGCAGTATCGTTAAAGATACGCGCAAGCGTTATCGTTGAACCCGCTCGAGGGTGGTATTGCAATCCATAATTCGACGTATAAACGACGAAGTTGATGCGCGAACCGAAATTGTTGCAGCGCCTATTTTCTTCGAGCACTAATCTGAATTGCAAGGAGTGTTTGGCTAATCGCGCACCGGTCGTTCAAGCAGTTCAGAATAGGAATCGGAGCGTTCGGCCGTCTTTCTCTCTCTCTCTGTCTCTCCCGCGTCGGGCCGCCCGAAGGGAAACGACCGAGCAAGCCCGGCTAATGGATTCGCAAAGAGCCGTGTTCACCCACACGCGCGTGAAACGGTGCGACCGCCGCGACGAGCCGGCCGCGTAAACGTACACGCGAGAGCGGTATTTGTCGCACCAGTGAGTGTACGCGCTAATCGCGAAACGAACGCGCCGGGCCTTTGGCCCGGAGGGCGCTCGAAAACCCGAAGGAATTAACACAACTGAATTTCAAGTCCCCGTCCGACGCGCAAAGTTCTCCAACAATTTCCATCACGGCGTATCGCGCCGAATCTTGAATATGACGGGAGTAATTCCGAGAGCCGTGGAGAGAGCGCGGATACGCCTTGCGTGTGCCGCGGGTGCCTCTTGCGGCGCCAGACGTCGCGTCGTCTCGTGCGAGCGAGATCAACTTGGCTGTCGCCAACGACTCGATCGTTCCGGAACACAAAGCGTCCTTAATTTCTGCATCTACCCGGACAAAGCTTGCATTAATTTATGTTCCCCGCGTTACTGGAAAGAGCCGCTTCTAGAACTGCGCCCCAACATCGAAATACATTTTGCATAGCGCACAGTATATCACGTCAAATCGATATTAATTCTGCGACTGTATAAGCACTGGTTCTATTGTAAGATAAAATGTAAGATATAAATTGTATCCATTTATTTGTTTAGGATAATTTTCAAGTTTCTAATTTATGATAATATAGTTTATAAATTATTCGCTTTCACGCGACACATTTTTATGCAGTAGCACAAAATACTAATGAATAAATATCTGTATGCCATGCAAAAATATTATATTGTATCAAAAGTAAATATGAAAAGATAGACATTTTAATGCCGTTTGATAACTTTCGTTTAGATATTGTCTCAAGTACCTGCTTCATCTCATAGCACGTGAATATTAAACGCCACTTATCTTTGGTCGCGATATCACACACACTCATAAGTGAATGAGGCGTAGACGCGTCTTAGCGACTTCTCATTGTTTGCGTTAATCAGTCTAATGCATTGTGAATCAAGTAGATTAGAAATAAGAATTACGCTAATGGGAATTAAGTAATGCCTCGCTTGATAAATGCCACACGCGAAAGTATGTATAACGTAAGTTACACAATCCCCTTGTGATGCTGGATCCTTGTTTTAGCATTACGTAAACTATATTGAGCGTCTCGTTTAACCATTTGCTGGTCCGTTCTCTTTCTCTCTCTCTCTCGCTCTCTCCTCTCCTCCCACCTTCTCTTTCTCTCTCTATTCAACTCGCGTTTATCCCTCGGCGGTCGTTATCAAGTGCGGTATATCGGAGCCAGGAATGCGGTCTCGTATATCGCATTACATTTGTTTATGTATAGTTCGTTGCTAGGGCCGATTACGTGAGCCATTGTAGTATTGGACATACTCGTCGAGTGCAATATTTGCATTCTTATTGTTGGCCAGTACTCGCCCTTACCATCTCCGAGTTTCCCGGAAGCTACTAAAGGACTATGGCGTTTGTAATACATCAAGGGGTGAAACGGTTGATACGGCTGGATTCAGAGAACCTACTGTGCGGCGTGAAATTAAATTTCCTCTTGACGTCAAGATACGGACGTTAAAGGTAATCAGGGATTATTCAAGTGTGCGCGTCGTTGCTAATTCTAATACAAAAACCGGTGGTAACGAATTCCATGCGCTGACGTGGGAGTGCGAGACGTCTCAATAGGCCTCACACGGAAGTCATAATTTACATTCAGTAAGATGGGAGAGAGAGAGATAGATACGTGTATATGAATAGTCCAAGCTAATGCAATTTGCTACACTACTATGCAATTCTAGTATAATATGAATAAATTATAAATGTTTCGTAAATGGTAAAAGCTGAGAATCTTACTTTGCAAAAGTGTAACATTGAATTCCAATTTCATTAGCGATAACTCTAATTTTAACTGCCATTGTTTTTCTAATTTGAATGCCATTGTTTTTCTAAACAATAATGCTAGCTCTGCTACATATACGGACGATTTAATCAAACGTGATTAGCGTTGGTTAACATAGATGAAACCGAGACTCGTACGAATAGTATATTTAGCAGTTAATTAATATCTGAATTTACTAGCTTAATAACCGAAATGGTATATACGCAATGTGCATGGCAAATCACGCTTCAATGAAATAATAAATATTCAATGATTAATTTGGACACATCTATACTTATGTAAATCATAATTTGTCAATGCTCTCATTACGCATATAGAATCGAATTGGTCTTTCTCATAACAATGCTTGGATGCGCGAGATCACGTTGTACTGCCAATATGAAACGTGCTAAATACTTTAACATTTGATCCAGTTGATGCATCGTTACTGCCGACAATCCAGCCGAGTACCGTTGCTTTGATGTATGTACTATCATTGAAAACTATAGAACTTGAGCAAATCACGTTTCTCATCAGTTACAAGTACACGAGGTCCTCATAAATCAGGTCGAGAGTACCTGGTATCTTCACGACATGTTCAAGCTTTATTACACATCGAAAACTGCATAGAAAGCTTATACGTTGAATTAAATACATTCTTCGGGCATGCTAATTTAAAAGATTTTTGCCAATTAAATAGATTTATCAAAAAAGTTCCGAGAGACTCGATAACCCAATGTTAAGTAACTTTTTAAAAAGTGAACCAAAATAATTATTTTTAAAAGTATGAAATAGCAAAAAATTAGCAAATAATTTTCATATCTTATTCGTTACGTTGTAATAATTTAGTTCAGATAGCTTAATATATAGGTAGCTACATAAAGCTCTGTACCAATAAATTATCAGAATGTAACCAATAAGACATGAAAATTATTCGCTAATTTTTTGCTATTTTTTGCTTCTAAAACTAATTTTTTTGCTTTAGTTTTTAAAAAGTTACAAGAGCTCAATATTAAGGACAACTGATTAAAATTGGAATAGAAATAGTGGGAGGTGTTTAACTATGTTAATACATTTTTGTCAGAAAAAATTTTGGTTTAAAACATAAAATTACAATTATAATTCGGTTTAAGTAGAAAAATTTAAAGTTTAGAGCAGCTATCAGCGCGAAGATATTGTGACAGTTCAGGTTATCGAAAAAGATTTAAAAAATTAAAATTTATTTAATCTTAAATCTTTATAAAAGTTGTAATAATAATATAATAGCACGCACGAATCGCGCGTCCACACCACCGCTAGTTTAATGTAAAATTTCTAAACAACTCGTGCATAATTATAAACATTATGATAACGTGAGTCAGATTCTAAGAAAATTAATGAACTTTTTCTGAGAAGCCATAACTGTTGTAACATATACTAATTTATGTTGGCGGCATAAACTGATTTACGGACCACGTTTGCCAATAGTTATGGAAGACTTTACGCGTTACGTAGAAAATGAGCAATGAACATTTTACGAGATGTGAAAAAACTCAATTTTGCAAAAGGCTTATCGCAACAATTTTTTATCACGTCATTATTTGTTTCCAAGTCGTGAGGAAATCTGAGGTAAATATAAGTTACTTGTATAATTTTTCAAACTTGGCTAAATATTAATGTTCTATAAATGACATATTTTTATGTGAAATCGTGACCTCAATACCACGAATTGAAAAGAAATCCACATAAAGAGAAGAAGTAGCAGCAGTTGTTGTGCATTTTATTCACGTTGTTATGACAAAGTGCTGCCGCTCTTTCAGGACTATAATCATAACGCGGAATAAGCTGAAGTAGTATGAATCATAAGCAGCCTACGCGGATGACAACAATCACGAGCATCCTGCGGTAGGAAATAATCATGTCGTACTGCTAACGTCAGCGGCGACTAGCGGCTAGAATTTTATAAAGAACGCGACGCGCTGTAAATATATTTCGAACGCGAGACAACTTCGGCTTTGAAAAATCTCGCGGTTGATTTTCTCACAAATTTGCATGCAGTTTGATCGCGGCGCTCGTTGAATTTCATGAGATTCTCATCGGAAAAGCAATAGAAAAGATACGTAACAAATCGTAATCTCAAAGATATCTGTGGCAAGAACGACCCGTACCGTTACTTCATTTCCGAGGGTACAACGCAAACGACTTGTTCATTAAAACTCCGCCAATTATATTTTAGCGTTGTACTTGGTGAAATCTCAGATAAATCCGGCCTGGTGATACGCAAAGACGATTTTATCTCCGGTAGCCGAGCCAATCCAGCAACAAGTTGCGAAACGTAGACGATCGCGCGAGCACGAAGCACTTTGACTTTCATAAGGTTCCTGTTGCTGAAGCGACTGCAAGTTACACCTCGGGAGAGATGTCATAGATCTTTGCGGAAAGCTCGCGCACGATCGTTCCCTTGTAGGAAGTCGTAAGTGCCTTTCCATTTTCCCATGCAGGCAGCCCGCCCTAAACTAGGTTACCCAGCACAGCCTACGAAAGTACTTGTACATACGTACGTATATCGTCGTAACGCACGAAGTCTTTCGTGCGGCCGAGTCCCAGCGGGCACCTCCGAGCCCCGTTGCAGGGAAATTTGATCGAAACGGTTGATAATCTATGCCCTTTTCGATCGTGATATCCGCTGACAGCCGGATACGCTTCGACGCCGTTAACGGTGATCGAACTGCTGCTTTATAATTTATGCTCTTTTTGATCGTGAACTTCGGCCCGGACAGCGCCGGAGATCGTTGGTACGATGAATGGATCATCTCGTAAAAATGTATCAAACAAGAAAGATGCATCGCCGACGTTATATGGAAAAGAGGAAGGTATAAAGGCAGATCGCTACAAGGTATGCATCAACGGCGAGTTTTAAGAGGCACACGGGCGCTTTTTATTCGACGAATGTGCATACTTATGAAAGACGCAAGTACAGGTGCTTTGTACTTTGACATTAACGTCAAAAAGATAGCGAACGGTCTAAAAAGTTGTATGAAGAATAACGTGAAATATAAGGAATTATTACTTGGAGGCTTGTCACAATACGCGGCCGTTATCGCGATACTTTACGATGTAATGAGATAGGCGAATGTTAAACGATGTAGTTGGTCGGGGATCGCCTCGTCGTGGCGATGTGTCATTACTTACTTAAAGCGCATAACGCTGCACCGTGAAAGTACGATGCAACGCAACGTTATTATAACGAATAAAGCGGAGATACGTACGCCCGTGTACGGGCCATAATTATTTAACGTCGGCAAAACACGCGATAAAAGGCATCTCTGGCAAGGATCAGAGCGTGATTACTATGCCAAGCTACAAGAGTTAACCCGACAAAGTCGCCCGTCATAGTTCGCCGGGTAACGCCGACACTCGTAGCGATCGTTATTCTTTGGCCGGAAGCCATGAACAGGCAACCTTACGCGCGTTTACCCTAAGCACGTATACGCACGTGCGTGTGTCGTTCCGTCGTGACGCGAGAGATCCAATAACGCTCGACGAAACACTCGTCTATATGATAATGAAGCGCCGCCGCCAAAATTAATGCCGATGCGTTGCGAGACCTCTCGTCAAATCGATCGAGATACATTCGACCCGGCGTCTCGCGCGCATACAATTCAACTTCCGCAATGCCGTCGTCGCAAAATGAAAAGTCAGATTAGGAATTCACGTAATCAGACACGTGGGTGTTTCGATTATCTTCGCGATCGTTCGCATGACCGAAGCACAACATCGACTATCCATATCCGTACATCATATTCATGCATGGATATGATTCATGTTTATTTAATAACGGGTTACTGGCCTGGAATTACATCAAATTATATTTTTAAAAATTTACAGTACTGTTTGCAGTATTATTGGTATGACAATTAATTAAAAGTCTTCGCATAAAGTGAAGAGCTTAATCATAATAGAATCCTATGCAATTAATATACATATATTTAATCAAGCTGCTTCGCTTAATTTATTATTTGACCATATCATCTTCCTTTTTATTAAAAAAAAAATGAATTAAATATTTTCGTGTCGAAGACAAGTTTGGAACACGGCGCGCGCTGTAAAAATTAATCACGCTTTACTGCGCATGAATGTTGTGAAACGCGTGTTTTTCCGGTAACAGGTGCTGGTTTGATTTTCACGCCCTGAAGAACGCTCCTTCGTAGGTATCCGTCGACCCGTGAAAGTTGCTCTTCTCACCAAGTAACCCTACCTTATGGCCGCATGTCTGATCACCGGGGCGTGTCCCGTTCCTGCGGGAATGCAAGACCCTCTTCCTCGGCAAAACGATACGCATATCCCACAATTATTCAATGAATATATGAATATCGGTGCCTATTGGATGCAACTACCGGCTGGGAATCACATACATAATATACACTTTGGATAGCTCGAAGCAACGAGAAATCGCTCTAGCTAAGTTCGTTGATACACATGCCCAATTGTACGTAATAAAGGCAGAAAGTTTCTGTTGACTCTAATATATAGTATAATATTAAAATAATATTATACTATTCGAGGATAAATTAACAGGCTGGCATTATGCTGCAACTTATACTGGTACCTGAGCATCTTACTAAATATAAATGTCTGTATAATTGCATATTATCATACAAACTTTTATATGATTGATCCTGAAAGTTTTCAATATTTCCTAACATTGGTATTATTGCCTTTCGCAAATTAAGGTTTAATTTCTAATTCTACTGTTTAATGTTGACTAGACAGTATTAATATTAATTGAGTATACTCTTATCTCTTATGTCAATACGATTTAGCGATACCGTCTCCTGCTTTCAAGACACTTCACCAAGACCGCAATTGCCTACCACAAATGTCAGAGTGCAATCGAAGCGAATGATTAATCACGCATAACCGAGAATCGACAGACGAGAGTTACGGGCTGGCATTAAGAGCCGGGCACCATACATAGATGCCCCGGCAATGCGAGTCAGCGCATCGACATCGGGAACACGCATCTCCGTTGAATTGAGAGTATTATGCAATAGCGTAGGCACGCGGCAGTTAAGGGACAATGGGACTCGTCCGGTATCTTTCCTGGACTACAATTTTCTCGATAAACGAGGTGGATAATTCACGGGCGTGCTGATTCACGCCTCGGCACGATACCGCGCCCTAGGGCTGCCGATATCCCACGGGATTGAATTAGGAGAGGACCGATCGCACCACTTTGCTCCTGCTACGTTCCTTCCATCGTCCTTCACATCGAAGGAAGATGCGCGGTACGTCGTGAGAAGGGGCAGGTGCCGCTTTTGTCTTTCGCCCTGGAAAGGATATTAAGCGCCGTTCGATGTTATCGCCCCGAGGCGGCTCTCGCCTCAACGAATCGTGAAATTCTGGATGCCCTATTTGTTAGAAAATTCCATCTCCTCCCGCCGATTACCGCTGATCTTCGTGCTATGCAGCACTGTCAATGATTCAATAGCTCATCGTGTTTAATGGCAACGGAACGTGAATTTCGTACTTCATACTCTATATCGCTTGGATTATGTGCAGCGTACTTAGCGAAGAAAGCAACGAAAAATTGCTCCAAGTCTCAAAAACCTTCAATGCTTTCTTATAACTGCACTTAAGTGATTACAGAAGCACGAAAATAAGAATTATACTATATAGTCATATACTATTCTTGAAATAATATAACAATGTATCTAGAGATACGTAATATAATTTACACCAATTTTTGAATGATTTTCACGAGATTGGATAGACATTTAATAATAAAATTTAACGAAAATATAAATTCTCTCTTTTTCAAATAAAATAACTTTACTCCAATATCTTCCGATCTAGAGTAAAGTACTTCCATTAATACAACTTATTGTTAGAAGAGGATTCAACGGTCGTTGGCTTAAGACTAAGAATCCAGTATAAATTTAAATACATTTGTTTCACTAATTTTAAGCACCTGTTGAAAACTCTTTTCTCATTACTACATCGTGTCGCGCAGTAATTAGTTAAAAAATTTGTTTAATTCAAAAAGTAAATGGATTATGGATAAAATTTAAAATACATGACATATCACGCATTAGCAAAATTAATTGCCATATTTTGAGCAGAAACATTTATTTTTGTGTAGTATCTCGCTCTTATTTCTCGTTTATTAGACCGAGAGCAACCGAGATGTTTCCCATATTGACTACCCACCGACCGCATTGCAACAAAAGAAAGTAGCTCTTCACTCGCACAAACGCACCCGTCAATTTCACGAAGCGTAGAATTCGAAATTGGATCCGCAGACGCGTATTCCCCTTTTGTCCATTAACCATACGATCCCCCCCGGCTTAATCCTACGGACGCGTATGTTCCGATATTTCGTATGGGTGCCCCTTATATATGAGATGCGGCAAGTGGACTCCCTCGTTACGACTCTCGCATAGTCATAGACGAAGGGGCACTCAGGGTGAGTGAGAAAGAAGGTGGCGGAAAATAGTTACAAAACAGACGTCATCGGGGGTCGGTAGTACGATAGAAGCGGCGCCGCCCGATTCTTCAGGGGGACCACACCGCGGGGGCGGGAGTGTGAAAATATTCAGGGGCCCCAACGGAATCCACGGGGAACCTATGGAAAGATTAAGTTTCCCTTTCTCGTATAGCACGTGGCTCACTCTCATGCGTCATACTGCGGCATCGATATTAATATATATGCACATGTGTAAGTAGTAAGCATCCAGTAAGATAGTCCCTTATTACATTTATATCACGTATCAGTGTAATAAGAAATTATGTAATATTTGCCACGAGCTAAGAAAATTACATCCATAATTTTTGGAGATGTGCTGACAATTCTGTAATAATTTTATACGCTTATCTATCTATAACAAATAAAATCCAAGAATTCATAATTATCTCTTATTATTCTCTATCTCAAATTCTTCAATACAAACTATCGTAGTTAAGAAGTTACAACAAAATTCTTTCTTCAAATAAATCGATTGACGAAATCCTTAATAATCGTATAACGGGCTTTCGGCCGAAAGTCTATAGGAACATATTGCTTTACCGTTGACGCAGGACAGATTGCATAAACAGTCGTGACAGGCCTGCGATCCCTTCGCGTACAGTCATCGTACCAGTGTCGCTGACTTTGTGCAAGGAGCAAAGTGAGCAGCGGCACACCCTGGTTGCATGCGTTATTCATACACGGACGTGCGACTTTAAATTCCGCGTATTATTAGGATTCTAATTTCGTTTCGCGGTCCAGCGGGCACTCACTCTGTCTGGGAGGCAATCACGGAATGACTAGCGGGGCGGCCTTACTTGTCGCACGTGAAGGGGTGACTTTAATGTCTTTAATCTAATTCCCCGTGTGTGTGCGAAGCTTGCACGAAACTCCTCCCCCGGGACGCGATCCGCCTCGCTGGGGAATGTTGCATCGCGCATAGACAAGATCCGATGTGACAATGGAGGGCGCGGGAGTCCCTTTTGAAGAATGCCTTCAGTGATTCCGCGCTATCGATCCTTCGGCGCTACTTTCGAATTTCATTTCTTAATGTGCTTTTGTACGTACTCTGCGTTCGATTTTCCATCGTACTTTAAATGGGTAACTTTATAGGTAACTCTATTCTCTACTCCCCTGTTTTTTTTTCCATTCGCTGTTACCGATATATCTAGTACTTTACAAGATGACTCATATGCACAACGTCTTCTATTATTATAAAAAGTACACGATACAAATTTATATTTGTAAGCGATAGATTAAATAAAGACACAATTAGTATTTAAATTTATATTTTTAGTTATGAAGATAAATGTGTATATTATTGATTAAAAAATGTTTAATAAATTATATAAATGTTCAATACGTTTTTGCATATATGCATTTAAGCTTTTACAAGATATCGTGTTCCTAACTCAAAATAGCATCGGCGTGTCAATTACAGTATAGTATACACTTTCACATTGAAGCAACAAAGTTTCATCGGCAATAGACTAGAGATGTCCTAGTTAGTACTTTGACTGCAATTAGTATGGTAATGCAAAGGAAGGAAAAGAGATATCGAGCAATGAACATACGGCGAGAAACGGCGAACGTTGGTTGTCAGCTAAAACGCACGCTTGTATGTATGTACATTACGTATGTGTGCACGCGTAACACGGTGCAGCATCCGCCTACGCACGTGGACCACCACGGGGCACGTACGTGTAACCGGTGCCGGTCGTTACGCAGGGAGAGATGGTGCAGCGGCAGCGCCTTTCGGAATCACTTAAACTGATTAGGCAGCGAGCGCGCTCAGGGTGGCCCCGGAACGGAACGAGTTCGAACGAACGAACAAACGAACGAACGAACGAACGAACGAATGAACGACCGATCGACCGACCGACCGACCGACCGACCGACCGGCGAGTGATTTATAGCCGACGGCCAATTTCGCGTTTTCGATATCCGAGCACAGCCACCCACCCACTCGTTCTCGATCTTCTCGCGCGCGTCTCGCTCGTTACGCGCATAGTCATAAAACAGCACGTGCCCCGATGCGTAATGGCGCGGTCGACCAAAAACAAAAAGAAAAAAAATCGCGTTACGATGAGGCTCACAAATAGGATATGATAACGTGATCTCTCTCAGTGTCCAGTTGAAGTGTTTTGTGAAGTGTTTGATTTCGTTTCGTTTCAAATAACGGAATAACAATCATAATATTACGTGTAACTTTACTTCATTTATAAAATTGCAATGTAAAAGAATATAATAAATTTTGATAAAGATTTTAGAAGTACAGTTAAAAACGTGTTAAGAAAAGAGAAAAATTATGGCACTAATATCTAGTGTATTTTTTCGATCCTTTTTATATTTTTGCAATATATGCAACGTTATATTGAAGATATGGGTATATACGCACTTTTGTAATTTCATTTAATTTTTTTAAGAGCTTGTTGTACCAGTACACCTGATGTACACCTTATTAATTCGGTTATTGCATTGCGACATTCTCTCGTTAATAAATTATGTGAAAGGCAGCTGCACTTAAAAAACCGTCCACAGAAATATACGTTTCATTTGCAAATTAAAATCATTTGTTAATTTTTTACGCGGAGCTGATATTAACTAGCAGATATAAGATATTTTCTATAACCATTATCAGTTGATATGGATTATTATATCAAAATAAGTAAAACTTTCTGTATTTTACTTGGATTACAATTTAATTTATGTCAGTGTGAATAAATAAACGTACTATTAATATTCCTATTCTTTTTAATATTATTATTGTAGTAATATTAAGGTTTTTTTATCAATTTGTGTAATATTTGTTTCTTAATCGTTTTTGGAACAATCGATTAATAATAACGAACGCCCAGTGCAGATTTATAAAACCATATGAATTACGCGATAGCGCTTTATGATTCGCCCCCGCTAATCGCGGGAGCGGGCGCGCTCGTCCATCCAATTAGTTCTGTTATTCTACCCCGCACGGGCTTAATTTAAGTTAAGACTAAAGCCTAGTTTAAGATCAGTTTAAATTGTAAGTAGCGCGAGCGCACCTGCACCACGTTAACTAGTTCGTGCCTCGCACTTCCGCGCGTTAATTAGTTTGGACGTCGAGAAAAAATAATATGCACCTTTAGAAAACGTTATTCACAGTGTTGCGTTTTAGCGAAGAGCTTTCTACCATATTTCGCTTTGCAAGAGATTAAATGAAAAATAAGCGTGAAGTTGTAAAGAAATAAAATGGACTTGCGCGCTGTTTTTTAATACCTTTCTGGAGTAAAACCAGCAATTAAACAAATTGGAATAAAAAAAACTTAATTACACATCAAATTGTTGGCATTGAGGGAATACATTTAGGAAAAATGCGTAACTATATTAATATGGAAGCACATAGGCGTATTTGTGATTATATTTGATAAATTAAATGACATAAAAAAATATATTTTATATAATCCACTGAATGTCGGCGTTGTCAGCACGTTCTACTGGTTAAATATTTTACATTTACAGTTATTGGACATATACAAATACAATCATGAATATTTCCGTGTTTTGACGAATTTCCAACGGAACGGTACAATATGTTATATATTCTGAAAAATGATATTTTTTAAATATTTTATCGGCCACAGTATTTATCATGAAAATCTTGACATCGAATGATGTAATGTAGCCTGTACCGAGGGATGGCTTTCGGTGTTTTCGCGACGGAGCTCTGAGAAAATGGGAAACGTCGCAGGGGGCGGCGAGGATCAAGTGCGTGCATTAAGCGAATTCAGCTCACGTCTCATCGAGCGCTCTCGCGGCATCATCTAATTCTTCCGCGCTTCACGGCGCATTTGGCATCGCTTTTCTTCATTTTCCACTCCACTCGTAGCATTTATGCCCCGCTTAAATGTTTGTCGAGCGGGATGGTGGGGTGCGTGCGAGAACGCGCGCAGAAGCGTGTCAAGTGATGGAATTAATCGTAGATGGATCCCTCGAGGGTAGTACATGATTCACCACACAACACATCGCGCCGCACACCCCCGTCGCCGCCGCAACTCTAGGTGCACCGCGCGCGCGCTTATGTGACAGCAGGGTGCACACGCTGTCGAATCGCGCGTCGATGTGTAAAGAACGTGTCTCGATACACCCTACTAAGGGGTCTGAAGTAAATATCAAGATCAAGAATGGGGAAGGTATCGTTCTCGTGATATTCAGAAAATTCAAACAGTGACTACGAGATCTACACATTAAAAAATGTATGTTTTCTTTTAAAACATTAAAAATTGCTAATATGCTTACATTTTTAAACCGGTCGGCAAGAAATATTTTATGCAAAATTTATCTTACTTATTTGTATTGGCCCAATTTATATTGAAACTATTATTGAAAATTATTATCGATCTTTTACATTAGTCAATCAGGAAAAGAACTGTCAGAAATAATTGGATGCATATGTCTCTTCTATTTGTTAATAGAATAGCAAAACGACCCCAGTCGTCCTAGTTTTAACTAATCGAATTGTCGATTTGACAAACGTCTGAATTACGAAGATTGAGAAATTTGTCATTTTCTGATACAAAAGTGCATACGTGTGCGTTTGCCGCGGCAATAATTTACACGTCACAGTGCACGGACGTACTCGATCTGCTACGACATATTTCACAATAATTACCAGGGAGTAAACAGTCTCCGCGATCGTAACCGCGGCATTGACAAGGGCCGTTCTCCCTTGGCCCGTGTTACTACGTAACCGTGCCGAATCCCTTCCGATTATCATGCCAATATTGTCCCCGGTGTGTGATCGATGCTCTTACCGCTCATGCAGATACGGCGAACCCTCGGAGACGCCGACGCGTCGCCAGCCGTGCGCGTTGCGTGCGTGTGGGTTTACGTTGTCCGCGTACGTGTGTGTATATATGTGTTCGTATGCGTACGGGTATGCAGTAACCATGCCAGTTACTGTGTGTGTAAATTCAACCGCAGAATATCGTAACATATGGCGTGGTACACGCAGCGCTCACGGTGGGCGTCTTCGAGCTGATTCGAACTGCATTTGCATTTTGCGGACGGGGGCGATGACGACTCGTTGTTTAATCAGGCGCGACAGTGCATCAACGCGCCGCTGATCGCCGTTTGATTGCGATTGCGAATGTCCGTGGGTGTTTTCGCGACACAGCACGTTCATTAGCGTTTCCCGGAATGCTAGCGCGGCGACAAGCGTAATGGCGCGTTAGGTATGCATGTGCCATCGCGCTATAACGAACAACAGTTCTGCGGGAATCGCGCGCCTTTTTACGTTTCTTTTTTTCCTTTTTTATAAATCATTGTTAACGTTTGTAATATTTCAAGCTGCCGTGAGAGTTTCTGTAGCCTAGATTGCACAAAAAGATCGCACGATTCGTGTCGATTAACATAACTGCGTTTGGAATGTCAAAAGTTATTCGTTAATTAAACATTTCATTTCTCTATTAAAATTTCAGTAATATTTATTAACTCTTTTGCATGAATTTCTATAATTTATTGCATAATTTTATCTGTCAGATTAATTAAGCGTACGCGAAAATTTTTTTGTTTAGTTCGTGGAATGTAGCGTATATATTAATAAAACTACCGCATACATGTCTGCGGACTTAAAAAGATGCGCACAGCTATTTGCTAAAACAAAAGCAATGGAGTCTAAAAGCTTCCACAAATGGACGGAGCGAGTTTTGAAATCATACCTTTCAATTTCAGATCAACGGCTGAGAGAGGAATAAGTTTTCCCACTTCACTCGCGACCGTTCTATGAATTTTAAAGTAGTTCTTTCACACTAAGGAACTCCTTTTTCTTACTGACAAAATGGGGATAAGAAATCGACCCAACTTTATTATTCAATTCTATCCCGAGAGCTTAAAAATGCAACTAATAGTGCGGAACAGTAAAATATTTAAAAAATTGTTACGCGAGTGAAATATATATTGTCCTAAGGTTTGTTAAACATGCTAAAAATTTATTAAAAGTTTTTATATTTTTTATAGTTTTATTGATTAATATAAATAAAATTAAAAAATGTAATTTAATAGGAAGTAAAAACTTTTTATCTTTCCGACACAACCGTCTAATTCTTCATAATATCCACCTGAGATCTGCTTATCGCAATTTCGAATTCTCGCGAGCTTCACCAGATCGACTTTAATAGACGACACGACGAGCAGCGATAATACTTTGCATTACTATCTCTTCAAGAAGCGCTCGCTCTATCCTCCGCGGCGCGGCGCGTCCGCGAATACCCTTAACGCGCAGCACCGACACGGTAATTAATAATTATATCTGAGGAGGGTCCGCCTAAGTCGAAGTTATAATTACACCGGAAACAATCAACAACTACCATGTAAGGCAACTTGACGCTGGATGTTGGATAGGAACAGCGATGTGGAAAGGGCGACTTGATAGTTCGGTGGCGCCGTGCGATCGACGGGGAGAGGGTGGGTCGAAACTCACCTCGTGTTTGGAGTCTCTCGAGAGTCCGTGCGACCACCTCGACAGGAAACTTTATTCCTGACAGACTCGTCTCGCCTGCGAGCAGCTCGTCTTCCGTGTCCTCCGTTCTCTCCCTCGTGGATTTATTTTTTTTTCCTCTCTGACCCCTATGGCATTGCCTCCTAGCCTTATCTGAAGGTCTCGACCCTGGAGAGCGGACCGTCGTTGTCCTTGCCGCCGGATTCTTCTTCGCTTTCGCTACTCGTCCGCTTTCTCCCTCTCGTTTTCTCCCCCGGATGTTTCTCCTTGCGCGCTACTCGCCCGAGCGTGAAAGGAAAAGTTGGGAATTAAATGAGTGCCGAGTACCGCTCGAGGGATCATTATCCATGCCGACGAGAGAAACGCCAGTCCTCGCTGGCTAAATGCGTTATCATTAAACGCGTACCTCCTTGGGGATCCATTTTCGCTGATAGTCGCGCGGGAAGAACTTTACTTACAATTCGCATTAATGGCATTAAGAGAGAATACAGATAACACAGTACCCTACAATTGTACGTAACACAAAGAATATAGTATACAATTACACAAAATTACAAATTACTAATATCAACAATTTGTTAACGTTAAGACGAGGCTATTGTTGGCTAATAATTTACTGGCACGAGTGATTTTACAATTTTTACAAAATCGAGATAGACTTTCTGCTGCAAGATTGACTGGTGCAAAACCAAATTACGTGGTAGGCGAAGTCATTTTGGAGTAAATTTGAATAAAATGCACTAGCGCCAGATTTATTACGCCGCATAAAAGTCGCTGTGACTGTAGATGCCTCTTATGAGAGGCAATATTTCAAGGTAACAAACTGTGATACCTTCCATGGATGCATTTTGCGTTTCACACGCGCCCGTGTGAAACACGCTCGGGGATTTCTCAATTTACGCAGTCCTCGACTTTATTTCCGCATACGGTCATACTTTGATAGTATATGAATTGCGTGCATATTGAGTTCTTTCTGCTATAGAAGAAAAATCTCATTCTTTGTCAACTCGAAAGTTAAAGAAATAGTTTTGGATTTAGATTGAAAATATCGCAACTGTCAGTGCCACAGTTCCCTACTATGGACATACCGTTCCTAGATTTGAAATTTTCGAATAGATCATGTCAGACAAGTCACTCGGTACCTGTCATAATACATTATAAACAGGTTGTGAATTATGACTCGTTTTGCTTAATGTTACATATACAGTATTCATAATTTTTATATTAAATAACAATTAAAAAATATCTTTAGATGGAAGAGCTCTATCATCTATCTTTCATCTAACAAACAAACACAAAAGAGATATATTTTTTTTAATCAAAAAGATAGACTTGATGAAAATTGAACAAAATCATACTTGTAAAATAAAAAAAATATTTATAAAAAGGAAAGAAATAAAATACTTTAATATTAAATATTAAGCGAAGTCTGATCATCATTATCAGTGCGCATAGTTAACAAAATTAATTACGGAATGCGAGGAAATACGAAATCGGATTTCCAAAACCGTCGAGATAGTCTATAACCCATAATTTCATAAGCTGGCGCGTCATGATTCCCGACAGGCCGTCCCGCGAATGCACCATCGTACTGTTGAATAATATTGCAGTATCTCTCCGGCACATTTCGGCCGGACGAGTCCCGAGTGATACAGCATTCGCGTCGGTGTCGTATCGTTATTCAAGTATACATACGTAATGGGGTCACCGCGCGAAAAATAACGCGAGAAAATAAGACGATGGCGGCAAAGAACTGCGCTGCGAAGAGACAGGCTTCGTGCACGCCGAAATTATTTGCGGCGTACATTACGTTAGACTACGTAGAGACTTTTCTGCTCCCTATGCGCTTCTATCTGCTCCACTATATGCGACCATAGTGCATCTTACTGTTATTGCACCGGCACTATTGCGTCATAAGTAGCGAGCCGTGCAAAAGAGCGACGAGAGCTCGGCTATATCGTGACAAAATGCTAAAATCTCCAAGGGATTGTCGCGATAACGACACGTTCCGTCGCTAAAAACGCTCTTGCGACGCTCGGAACCTTGATGGCGCGCGCGAGCCCTTCAGATATTCTCTCAGATACTGGTGTGGCCCAGATAGCTTGACGTGGAAGATTACATCTAGTTGAGACGGAGCCGTATGACGTGACGCGAAATCAGAATCGATGATTATATTCACGAGGGTGCCTACTTCAACTTATGGCGCAATATCGTGGAATATGTAATCAGTAGGAGATTGTGAAAATCACCTGCTTTAATTTCAATTTAAATTGCTGTCTTATTTTAAAATTTTGATTTGGCGCATATTGAATTTTAAAAGATAAAATGTTATTAGACTTTCTAATACTTTGATTATTGTGGAGATGGATATTTTGAAGATTCTCTCTCTCTCTCTCGAATATATTTAGTCTTTAATTTAGTTCAAAAGTGGAACAAACATTGAAAACATTTAAAAATGCAAATCAAATTTGGAGAATGATTACGTGGCAGCCTTTTGAATTTTTAACTTTGAACGAACGCACGTAACGCATCAATTAACAAACTTGTATAAATTTAATTATTTCATGAAATTCAGTTATAATGCAGGCAGAGTGCGAGGGCCGATGCATATCGGGGATATATGTATTTTATCTCGAGCGCGTTTTTGCAAATAAACTCGCGAGTACAAGTTGTTACACCGCGGCCCGCGTGCGAGCGCAAAAATATTATTCCGCCAGCGCGCGACGGTATCACGCGCGATTATTTTTATTCGATTTTTGCACGGCCGCGCGAAACGCCGAATCGCGCGGTATTGCCCGCTCGGCGATTTTCCCCGGACATGGATATCGTTATCGATATTGACGTCGTTTGTGCTGACCACGAGCAAATCCGGGGAGCGCAGCGGCGCGACGCGTCTCTACTTAACATTCAGCCCAACACACCCGCTGATTGGCTATTAATTATCGGCGTTGCTTCCCGGACAAGAATAACGATTAACTTCGTGTGCCGTGCGTTTGCGGCCACGCTGTCCCCTGATTCTCTCGTAGATCGATCGTAGATCAACCAAGAATGCCGTCTCATAAATCAAATGCGTCTCGCTCGTAAATTCGACCTCGTGCGCGACGACGACTCATCGTTCGATCATCGATCCGTCGCATAATTTTGCACGCCCGTCGCCGGTTGAATCAGTAATCGAGAAGTAGCTAATTGATTCAGTGATAGATAGCGATTTCAAGTAAAAACGGACTTGTGCTCGAACCGCGTGAATAATATGCTTCGCAAAAAGTCTGCCTCTTTTCGACAGCGAATCCGTCGCTTAACGATAATTAAAGGATAGCTTGTCATAATCGCCGTCAAAAATGGCTCCTTGATCGATTCCGGTGACAGAGAGGCGGACCCATCGATTGATTAAAACTTGTAACCGTGAGAGGCTTTACCATACGCTCGTTGTGTTGTGAGAGATGAAATTTATGTTAATGCCGCAAGTTCAAGTATAGTATATATTATAAATACGGCACGATGTAAAATTAAAGTTGCGAGAGTTGTTACATGTGGCTTACTGTTGCTACAATATTGACAAAATATCACTACGTTTAAATATACCTATAGAAGATGCGAACGGTCGCTCGACAGATTCACGAGAGCGTCCGCCTCACAACCGCTGCTAGGATACGGCAATTAGCGAGCATTATCGAACGATTATAATGCTTTATGAAGCTGTCGTACCTACAGGCTCGTCCGATCGACAATGACTCATACAGTTCCCGGCGTACATATGATTTTGCTCCGATACCTGCATTTCGTGATGCTCATCGGGAATTCTGTGGTCTGCATCCACCCTTCCTGTTTTTTTTTCCATTCGTGCTTTTTATTTCGCCGCGATCTGACTTCCCCGTCCGACGGGCCGCGATTTTAACGTGTACAACGACACGTGAAATAAAACGAGATAAAGGTCGACAAACTTGGCGAGTCACGTACGGTGTCAAGTGCGAAGATAAAAACGAAAAACTGCGTTGCCAGGTAATTTATTTCTACGCGGCAGCTAATATTTTCACGCCCGTATGTCCCTAAAATTCTACAATACATGACAAATATACAGCAATTAACTTTTTGGCCACGCGAGATTTTTTTTTTAATTGTATTCGGGTATTTTGTGGATTAAAGTTTATGGTGCAAAGATATAAAATGTAAAAGTGAATATGTAAAATGTACTTTCTAGAATAACTAACTGTTGCGAATATGTCAACGCATAAAATTGATAAAAACAAAAATTTATCAGTCAATTATTTTAAGGATTAATAAAATACGTTGAAACGGATTATGTTGCAATGGCGCATTCAATAAAATAACACAGGATGCATTGTTTAAACCGCAAACAGATGTATTATATGGATCGCAATAATTTTTTAACGTTGAAGTTTCACAACAGTGAGCATCGAACGTCGATTGCAGAAATGCTTTCTGCGATGTGCAATTTGATCATCGAAGGATCAACGCATCGATCGGGCTTTAACTGTGGCAGGGATTAAAACTTTTTCGTTTCGAAAACTGACGCGTGGATTTTACGCGGCTTTGCAGTTTTTTTCGGCAACATTATATATCAAGAGTTGAATATGCGTCATAAATGTCAGTCTACGGCTTTTTTTAACAATTCTTTCTCTCGCTATTTCATACCCTTGTTCCTAACGGAATATATAACGCGGTTACAAACGCGATATATGTATTATAAGGGCTGTTTTGATTGTCAAGTATCTTGCACTGTTTTGATTATCAATTATCAAGCACATCAAATTAAAAAAAAGATGTATACAATCGCATTTTTTATTGTTTCATTCAAGAATAATTTTAATCGATAAAGAAAAGAGAAGCTTTAAACGCGATACTAAAATACCATGGTACTTGCGAATATATTTATAATTTAATAATCAGTCAAAGTTAATAATTGATACGTTCCAATAATTAAAATGCTTTTATTTGGATGAGTTATCACAGGCATTTTCCGACTATTTGATAACTCGATTATTCAGTATTAGATAAGAGATACGACTCGGTTTGAACTTCGTGAATGCGTACCCTATTAATTACAAGTTTCCAGCAAAAGGATAACTTCTGTATTCAACACACTAACTCATTATTCGTCTCTTGCGTCCAGCTTCCGCACAGTTGCGCGGAGATTTCAACGAATCCATGTAACAATGTTCAACTATTTCCAACAATCTCATCATGTTTCGCGCTGCGTTCGATTCGGCTATTACGTTACTGACAAAATACCGTGATGCTATTCGGTTCCAATTGGTCAACGGTATTCCGACGGCAATACCTTCTTAGCGAGACATGCCACGTCTGTATTACCTACGCCCAGAAACTAATTCTGTATTTTCTTCGACGTTACCAGACGAATTAACACACGCGGCACGTTTTACGAGCAATTTGCCGCACTTATACGTGCGCCCTTATATAAGTTGGCGTAGGTACGAACGGGCGGCGTGTGCGCGATCTTCGGTGCCAGCGGCGTGATGCCTGCACGTGCCTCTCGACATATACCACAAGAGCAAGGGAAATTACGCTGATGGAAATATCTCCGTCGTGACGGAGGATCCAGACGGGACCCGAGATTTCGTGAAATTACAAACGATATTTATCAAATCGAAAATAAATCGCAGAAAATATTAACTTTACGTTTGAATAATGCATTACTGACAATGAGAATAAAAGTAAGAAAAAAAAGTTCAATATTGTGAAAGATATAGAGAGATAAAACATTTACATTCTATAAATTAAAGAAAAACGTGAAATATGTTTCGTTATTCAAAAATAGTATTTTATTCTAAATACTTTAGTGCTCTGAGACTTTTGTCATTCGATTAAAAATACATATATCGAATGTAAAATTATATCTTTGAAAACAGCGACTTCTATATTTCGCCTCTCTCCCATCCATATTGATCGTTGTGGCCCTCGACATCAAGCTATTAACTAATCATTAATTACGCCTCTCTCCGCTGCACTGGCACGCTGGTCGCTCGTGACATTATCGCGACGGGAAGAGAATCGTCGGAGAATTGAAAGCAGCAGCACGGTGGTACACATGACGCGATATCAAATTGCGAATTATACGACGTTAGAACGATGAGAATGTTTGCCGTTGCGGTCCATGGGCGCACTTCGCTATGCATGAAACAGCAATTGCCGGCGCAGTCGAGTTTTCGCGATAACGCCGAGTTAGCGCGTCAACGGAGTTGATGAGGTCGTTACGGTCGCAGAGATTTGTTAAAATGGCCTCGCGCCGCAACAGCCGTTAATTATCGTCGCGAGTGCGCGTCCTTCTTCTTCTACTCTTCCACCCCCCCCCTCTTCCCTCAGTCTTTTTTTCACTTTTCCACGCAATTACTTCGGCACGATTTACCGTTACGACGATGTAGCACAGAGTCTGAAGGGGGTTTTATGAAATTACAGTTTTCGCTTTGATGTCGCGGCTCATAATACTTTAATTCGCGGATAGCCGCAAAAGCGCGCGGATATTTCCTCTTTTTTTGTCGGGGTTACACGGTGTACACGCACACGACCACACGGCGAATTGTTTCATTCGGAGACATCGAGTTGTTCCGATAACGGTGTGTAAGACCCATACTGCGGTGTGCCGTTTTCGTTATTAATGCCGGTAAATGTATCGTTTTTCCGTTAATGGATCGCTTAGGGTGAATGCGAAAGTAATGGGAATCTGCATTATTTGTCTGAAAAATTAAACGTACGTTCTCTTGCTACGCGTATCATTCTCCTCTAAATGTTATCCGATAATTTATATGCAGTGTATAATTATATGCGTAGAGTAATTTAACATACGTAGCAATTTATATGTAGCTGTATTGGATATTTCAGTAGAGAAACTAAATTATCGGCTTCGTTGCGCGCCATTTCGTCGCTAAGCACAAAACTTTATACGTAAGTCGCAGCACGCATCAGTCGAGTTACTTTGCAGAAGCTTATTGCCACACCGTGCACAGTACGTCTTCATAAGCTGCAGTATCCGTATATATGCCACACTATTGCACAGTATAAAAGATAATCCGCGTGTCGCTCGCGCTCGACCGTGACCAACCTCCTTAATTAAATGTATTCACACGTGCGGCATCGGGCATTTATCTCGATTAACCTAAGTAAAAGCACTCCCTTCGCATTATTCGCGGAAGCCGGCGACGGAGCTCGCCGGCGTGTCTAATAGCAAACACGTTTTAACGGTAGACCCCCGCGAGCCACGCGCCCCTCCTTGTAAGCTGCAATGCATTACACATGGTAGCAGCGGCCGTTTTTCCACATTTTTTTACATCCCGCGTACGATGCACCGGAGGGAGAGGTACGTGCCCTCCGTGAGTGGAGCATTTGATTCAACGACTACATCTATCTCGCGACGCGGAGATCCGGTCGCGTTGCACATGCACATCGCTGAGAGAATGGCGCATCGAGATAATGAGATAGGCCGCCTTATTGAGATATCACAATAAGGTATGCAGCACGTTTTACAAATTATATGAGAGATTGCATCCGACTCATTCCATGGTTCGATCGTACATATCGATACGGAGCTACGCTGTCCTGCGAAAGATCATCGAAGATACGCGGCGTAAGCGACTCCACGATCTCGAGACATCGCGAACGATTTATGAGAAGTCGGACTGTTCGCGCATTTATTGCAATCATCTGCATGAGCGACTGATAGTTATCACAAATCTTTGAATATTCCATCGGTTTCTACCGCGAGTCTTTTGCTTTTATTAGGACAGCATGCTTTATAAGATATCATATCTTTTGAAAATGTTAATTTAAAATTAAGAGTTATAAATAATATATTCACCTCGATGTGTTTCAACTATAAATGATATGTTATATCGTAATAATTAAGGACTAGTTTATTGCATGCTTAAAGAAGGTAACCGGATCCGCCTGAGAAAACTCAGTTTAAAACAGACATTACGTTGTTGTATGAATGCTTCAATGTGGCTGAACGTGAATATACTTCACGTTTAATTATTTCATTCAATTAAGTTTCGAGAGTTATAGCTTGTTTGACTGCATTTACCAACGAAATCGCATAGCGCGTTTAATTCTTTAAAACAAACTGTTGTTGCAATGCAATAATACTGCTATTTTACAGCATTAATTTGTGGAATTGACTTTAGAATATATGTAGAGATTCATTGATTTTATTAATTTCGTGTTATTATACATTCTATTAGTGTAAGTAATTTAAAAATTAGTGTAAGTAATCTAAATCTGATTTTTACTTAAAAGATAATTTCATTTTTCACCGTAAATTGCTTCGTTGTGCAATTTAGTTTCAATATATTTCATTAACCCAATTTGAACTCTAATTAACTCAATCTTTTTATGTTAATTAAAATAGGACACCGAAGAAATAAATTTATCTCCCTGGATATTTTTGAATATTTATACAATATGTCAACTTCAAATTGAACTAATATAAATTCCTGACTTTTAATATATGAAATTCCATACTATGTTTTTGCCACTTGGATATTTAATATCGTATACATAATTACAATAGATTTTTTAATTATACAATATATTTTTGGCAAACATTATTAACAAATGCAAAATTTACGGAGGAGAGTCAAAATACAGTTGCTATTTAAGCCGCTTTGTCTACTTTGCCTCGTGAATTTCTGAGCTTAATTATGCAGCCATGTAAAAGAAGTACGACACGGGTAGACGGGGAACACCCGGTAGAATGTCTGCGCCTCGGACGACCGTGCCGTTTCATTTAAACCAGAAATTGGAATAAAAGCACAGCGCGACTCAATTAACCGCCGGCAAATATTTAATTACAAATGCAAACCTAGCGCGTTGGTTCACCATTGCGGGCGACGGGGAGGATAGCATCCATTCAAGGAGAACTCCTCCGTGTGCCTGCATGTGGTTTCCGTTAACTCCTTTGAATGCACGACTGCGGGACATCGACAAGAAAGTAAGACGACTATTCTCGCGACCGATCGCGCATTATTTCTCTTTCCGTTATTCGTTGGCACGTGAATCAATCCAATCCGCAAACAGTTAAGTATGAATGATGACTTAAATGTTAATGTACGTCAGGAGTTGCAGTCGATTTTCCACCAGCTCCGTTTATTCATCTTTTCGCGTGATAATACCCGAATATTGCAAAAGACATTCAACTGCAATTTATAAATGTGTATTTTTAACGAGATGTCGCGACGTTTACGAATTCTTTAACGTGGATGTTTATTAATGAAAACGATTTATAATAGCGCGACGCTTTCCTTCAAATATTTTTTAATCTAATAAATATGACAATAATGAGACGACACTGCAATGAAATCCAGTGAAGACATTAATTAAGCAAACTTGGATCCAACAAGTCTTTTAAAGAAAGATTATCTATTTTCCTGATTCGTTATCTTGTTATTTTTTTATTTAAATTACTGATTATTTTAACGGTCTAAAATAATTTTGCAGAATTAAGCATTTCGATTTTATATGTGTAGGTATATATATATATTAAAAATGTGAGAACTGTTATTGAATGATATCAAATTAAATCCCATATTCCAATTGCTAACAAGTTTCTTCAACTCCTTCAACAAAGTAATCGAGAAAGTGATTAAAACAATCTCGAGAAATCTTCGTCACCAACACTCGTCGCTATCGTTTATTTCAAAATATCTGAACTGACTCGCGATATATCTGAAGTTTCAGACTCACCGCAAATTGAAAATGTAGATCTTTCAGGTTATTTTATTATCACGCGGATAAGTGAGAAATTGATCGAAATATCGTAATAGATACGAATTATTAAGATACGTTGACAAATTCGCCCTATACCGACAATTTATTTTAGACCACCCTGTACATCGCGTATCTTCCGATCATACTAAGTGCATAGTTGAGAATTTTACAGGGCAGTACCGGTTAGACGGGCTAGCCCTCGGCCTCGCTCGACAGCGATTCCCTTTGCCCGGCAGGTGCATCTCACCGCTATGTGCTTACGTATATCAGAATCTTTCGGAATCATTCGCATCACAATGGCCGGTATAGTAGTCATGCACCGACTACTTGTTACGCGCGAAGACCATGCCAAGAACGGCGTAATATTCCGGTCTGTCAAGATATCAACCCGAGACGTGCAAAATCCGATTATCGTACTTCCTTCGCTCATACTTTACACCGTCATTGATTTGTGATGTCTATCACAGATCATTAGAGATGCATCAATTTGTTACATCTCATGATACATATAATACATTTTATATACGCATAACTAGATTTTATCATTCTCGTAAATGCTGAAGTTTACTTGAATATTATTATTGCATAAGATTATTTAAATGATATCAGCGATATTCACCTCGTGGATCACTGATTCTCTACCATGCAATCTTGGGCTCTTTTTCGCTGCGTGTCAAAAGAAGTTCACAAAATCTGCATTGAAATTGCCGTCCAGTTTTAACGTACGCCTGGAAACCGTCGATGACACCGTCGTAATATAACGATCTTGTTGACCGGCCTTTGGGAGTGGAGGCACCAAAGGAGAGAGATAGAAGGTAGGCCGGGCGGAAACGAGAAATGACGAAAAGTCGCGCGAGCGGCAGCTTCGCGGCGAGAAGAAGGCAGATGAACATCATATGATGAACTGGATGGAAAGGAGCTCGGTAGGAAGAGGGAGGGAGGCCGTTAATAAACCTTAGTTATGCCTTCGAAGCACAGAGCCGCTCGACCGTCTAATCTCTTTTATCCACACTCATTACTTAAGCAGCGGTTCTCATGCCTTCCCTATATCTATATCACATTCTAGTTGTAACACTATATGACAAAGATTATATAATCATAATTCGCGATTTAATCACAATACGTTTTATTCGCGATGTTTAATTAAATTAATTTCTGCATTGCGTGCTGGCCGAGAATTGCGTTCCAACATGAGTGAAGTTCCGTGGAGGAGAGTTGTTGCAAAAGCTATCGTTAATTTACCTGAGTTATCGCGGTTTTTATAGCGATCGATTTCTTGTAATTAATTGCGCAATTACTTTCAAAAAGTAATTTCAAAGTAAACCTACTATCTTTCTGGCGTAATAAATCGTTTGATAGAGTAAATTTGCGCATACCGTGCGTACGGTCATTAAATTCTATTGTAATATTAATCGAAACTTGCGCATTATCGGAAAAAAATTTGTCAAACACTTAAATTAGATAAATTTATTTATACCTTCATAAAACAACGTTCTCAATTACCGGCAAGTACACAATAGCAAACTCAGTTTGCCTAGAAAACAAGATTTATTGCGCTATCGCTTCGATAAATAGTGCATAATCAGGGATCTGGGAGAAGGTAACTGATATTCATGATCTGATTTACATATTGTTATCACTTTTCTCGCATTAGTTCGCACCCTACGAAGAGCGAACCCTCGTCATTTCAACCCCGAATCCTCTCGAGCAAATAATCCCAATGTTTTCTTGCATTCTCGATTCGAGAATAGATTCGTTGGAATCGGTAATTAATTTTCTCCTTTTTAATAAAATTTTCATGCTGTCGAATTTTAGAATAATTTTAGAAATCCATAAACGTCGACAAGAAAAATTTTGTCTAAAGATAGATTAGCAAGTCTTGATAATATGTACGTCTATATTAACTATAAAATATTAATCTCTCTCGCATGAAATTTATATTCATTTTATGAAATGCGAGAAATTGCGAGAAATGCTACCTTAAAAACAAAACTGCAATAAAATAGATTTAATTTTTTGCAATCGTATATCATTTTTATCGTGACAATTCGTGGAGTTTAATGCATCCATCACGAGCACACGCTTCCATTGTATGACCAAATCAAGCTGTTTATTATGCAAAGCGTATAAATCATTGCTCGACATAAATCCGCGATAAATTCGCGGTTTACGTGGTATCTCATTCTTATTTTATATGTATTTATCTGATTTTTTGGAAACGAAAAATATATCAAGTTATCGTCACTATCTTATTGACAACCGCGCCGAAAAAAAAACAAATCGGTTTTAATAAAATTTACGATACTTTGCAACCCAGACCGATCGAACGAGTTCACCTTCGACAATCTCGGTTTTATTCCGGCCATGAATGGAAAGCCTCTTTGACGCGAACTTTTCGGGCTCGTTTTATACTTCATGTATATTCAAATCTCGGCTCGCACATTCGTCTTTGTAGAGGCAAGATGGAGCTTATCCTAGCTAACTTATTCGCTCTTATGTTGTGTCATGTATCTTAAATAATTTTTTAATAATCTATTTTGACATGACTTTTTTTTCAATTTTTCACGCTTTTATTTAACTCATAGAGTTTTTTATTTAAAATCTTTATAATTTATTTAACTCTTAGAGTTTTTATTTAAAATCTTTATAACGGAGTTTAATAAAAATTTTTATATTCTTTTTATTTTTTAATTACATTTTTAGATTATCCGAGTTACAAGAATTTAAAACAAAAAAAAAACGCATAAGGTTTCTTAGGACTTTAATGAATTAATGATTCTTATATTGGTTTTCCTTTATAAAAGTATAAACTTACATGTTGTAATTTTTTTAATATCCAGATTTAAATATCTTGATAATTAAGACTGATAAAAAATTATATTAATTTAATGCTTTTGAAATTAAAATAAGACATCAATTTACGTTTCATTATATATTTATTTGTATTCTTTCTTTAACTTGGAACTTTGGATATATTTATGGCGTATGCGGATCGCAAAATTATGTCATTGAATGCATTAAAAAAAATGTCCGCTGTTGCGTGATAGATAATTACTCGGTTCTCACAGTGTCCCTTATCATTGATTCACAACAATCTGGCAACCATTATGGTGCGCGCATTACGAAACAAAGGACGCATCAATCGCTCCGTGAATTTGCCCGTCGATCGACTCTATTGTGACAGATCAATCCCAACGAGCTCTCCCACCAAAAGTAGCCGCGATAATCGGTCCATTACCAGATGAATTTACTAAACGAGGGATCCAGCTGGCTTTGCGATCGCGAATGACATATTACATCGCAATGATAATCACCGAATTACGCAGCGATCGTAACGATCGCCGGCAACGAACGCGCTCGCGAAGATCAATAAAAATACGATCCGTCGGACCGTAATTGCGGCCGGCATTTATTGCCGACGTGCTATCCTGGTATTTCGAAGTTACGATTGCAGCGAACGCTTTCGTTCGGCCCCGATAACCCAACGGTTAATACGCGGTGAGTGCATGGAAACGTTACTCGCGGAAACTATCGACTTCTGGTTTCCTCCAACCGACTTCCGTATCTCTCGGGTACGGTCGGATTACCTCTGACCGGAACAGACAAGATCCAAGTATTTTCGCAGCGAAAAAACTCGTGTTTGATTACGAAAAGTCTAGAAATTAATTTGGTACTTCAACAATGATTTGAAAATCTATTAAGTTAACCCACTCTTAAAAAAGACATGTTAAATCGACACTCAAAAGTCTCGAAGTATTGTTGCTCAGATAGCTTAATATACAGGTAGGTATATAAAGCTATCTGTGCCAAATTATTAGAACATAACCAATAAGGCATGAAAATTATTTGCTAATTTTTCTTGACAATTTTGACAGTTCGTTAGGTTATCGAAAAAAATAAAAAAATGTTTAATCTTAAATCTTTACAAAAATTATGTTTCATTATATAATAATGAGAAATTTCGCGCGCGTCCATCACTAGTAGTTTTTAAAAGAAAAAATTTTTACACAGTTATTATCTCAGTTGAGATCTTTTAATGTATGTATAGAAATTTTTCTCTTTTACAGTTAGCATTAATTTTCATTAAGTTAATATTAATTACTTTTAAGTTAGTAATTGATATTTAATTATTTTTCTTCTTTTGTTTGTATACACAATAAATAATATTTTATCTCTTATAAAAAATTAGAATAGAGCAGCATAGATATGTTTAAATATGAAACGTGTAATAGTAAAATGGAAAGATCCAGAGAAAACGATTTTTATCATGTAATAGAACAAGAGTCATCCTCCAGCTTTGGTAAATATATGTATGTATGTATGTATGAAGTTTATTTTCATATTTCTATATTTTTTTATTAGAGTATATGGATTACGATTTCAAACTGATTCCACGTTATATACTGTATATGTAATATCGTTTTTCAATAGTGTTCCAATATTGTACATTCTTGGAGATTACAAAATATACAAAGATCTATGAAGCTGGAAGCAATTATAATATCTTTAGAATATTTTTATATATATACCTTTTATACGTCGAAGAATTACATCTTTTTGAAAAATATAATTAAAATCTATATGTCTATTAATTTACCGAAGCTCCTCCCATTCATAATGTATCATTTTTATTATCACTCTATTATTATGATTCTTCTCATTATATTAAATATATAAACATTTTTATTTTTTCTTTATTTGACATCGACCTTAAAGTATCCACGATGATAAATTTTTTCCTGCCGTCATTTACAAATAACGCATTCGTGATTGTAAATTTTGTTGCATAGGATGGTCGTTGCTTTAATCTAACCTTTGAAGATAAAGGATTGCCTCGTCGAGTATGCAAAAAATGTGGCTGCCTAGAGGCATTATAGACTGCTTCCTTTGCACGATGTGCTGCTACGTGCATGTAGATTTAAGAAACTCCATCTCGCGCGGACTGAAAGACGATCCTGTCGGAGTGGATACGGCAGGATCTACGTCAGCCAACGCGGACGTTATTAGTATCTCGATTCTTAATCTATAAGGAAGGCAAGAAGTGATTACACTTCGTTGGGTAGGGGAAAAAAAGAAAAATTACACCATTCATCAGAGATACATTTAATTATCATGGGAATACTCTACTTAATGGATTGGTTTATGGTTGGCTAAAATCCTGATATAATGAGACTACATAAATCTAATTGTCTTGCATTTACTTTAAAGACATTTAAAATGCGTCATGAAAAAATGAGATTAACTTTTAAATTATTGTAATTAATTTTGTCTAATTTCATAAAACAAATAGCACGGTTTAGGTAATTGAAAAGGTATTTATTTTCAATTTAATAGCGAAAGTGACAGAAGCACATGGTAAAATGAAATCTTAATTATAGCTGCATCGAATACTCGAGTTAACGACAACAAACGCGGCAGCAACAATATGTTATCAGTTATCAGTGCCAGGGATGCAGAGCATATACAAACAAGATCTATTTTCACTCGTAATTAAATAAGGGCATTATTACGTTTCAACGAGTACAGCCGATTAATCGAGTAATTAACAATCATTGGAGTGATTTACGTGGTGCACGACTGATATCGTCTATGTTGTATTAAACGACGTCTGCCCGCAACCCGCTGGAGGGCGATCCCGTCAGCGGGAATTCTCCGGCATGTATATTAACTCGGAGCGGGTCATTAATATCGTGATTTTTAATCAGCCGGCAGAATGAAATGAGCCCGCTTAAGTGAACGACTTCGAAGCGGGGAGCGTCGATAAAAAGAGAACCAGCGTAAAGTAAGTTTCGGCGTCGCTAAATCCGCCTGAGCGTTTTTACACGCTTGTTTTGCGCACACAACTTTTGAGGTAGAATATTTATTTTAACTGTCGCGGAAACTGCCGTGCTTTTATAAACTGATTTACGTAGTCGCCATTGCTACTTCGTGCAAGATAAACGCACGAAAAAAAATTCAATTTCGAACAATCGTTTCCGTACGGTTCGCTGAAAAGTTAGATTCACATCCTCTCCATAGAGAAAGGATTGAATAAAGTAACTATCATTCTTTCTCGTAGGCTTAAAAATAGCAATATTATATTTCAAAGCATTTCAGTTATATAATAAAATAAAAACTATAATAAATATCATGATTAAATCAATATCATGATTAAAAATATAAGAGTGCCACGTGTAATTAAAATATTATTACAATATTATTACAAATTTATATATATTTGTAATTTAAAAGCATAATATATATACACTATCATTTATAACATATAAATATTACAAATTTATTAATTTATATTGTATTAAACTTTTATAAATAATTAATTAATTAAAGACTCTCAATTTTTAAATTAACGAGTAATAAGAAAAAGTGACCTTTGAAAGTCCAAAGCGATTAATTGTGCCTGAGTTAACATTATGTAATATTTAATTAATAATTTAGTATAAATTATAAATCGTATAATCGTTTTGGCTCTACTTTAAGTCATCTTTAGAGATATGTGATGATAGATAAATTTAATAATCTTAAGGGGATCCTGTAGCCATCCGCGGAATTGAATTTTTATAAAATTTTGTAAAAGGATTTCTTCGTATTACTTTCATAGATTTGAAAATCCTTTCTCCTTAAACTCTTCGACGAGTACAAAAGGTATTTAAAATTTGAATTAGTAATTAATGAACAGTTTTAGTATTGCTTGGACATATTTTCAAATTTGATGCTTTTTATTATTTAAATACATTATATTCATTTTAATCAAACATATGAATGTGTGATTAAGTGCTCTTTAACGTATTACCAAAGTTCCAATAGAATTTTGGAGTTTCAATACTTAATAATCGAGAAATTTCATCTTTGAAGATGATTTCAAACACTGGCATTTCAATATGAACCATGAAATCGATTAACGTGTCAAATGAAGACACGACTAATACGTAATTAGCATTCGTCTACTGCAAGCTCCTAATTAAATCTTACGTCATGACGTAGATCAGAAGAAAATCTGAGACGATAAGATCTCAAAACGACCACGCACGCTCGATGTGTGGGTCTCAGCAGCTCGGACCTTCTATTCTTCGTCGTTTCGTGGTATGACAGCTGACTTTGAAAAGCTGCACCCGTCCGACAGGGCTGTCGTCCGGATGACTTGTTACGGCTTGAACAACTAACAGGCGCGGACAAAAATATACGTCTACGTACGGGCTACTACGTTCCTTTCCACGCCACCGTGACCGACTTCCATTGAATAAATTATCGTCCCTTATGATTTGCATTAGCCGATAAAATCATTAAGCCGTGATCTCGTACATGCATGACAGCCAGACGCGTTTTACCTTGCTGACAATGCGGCTACTGAATGGAATTCAGCGTACGTTGTGCCTATGCCTGATAAATTTCACCGCGCTTTGTCATCATGATAAAATTCATAAATTGATTAAAATGTCATACTATGATGTATCTTTAATGAAAAATATTTATCGATGAAGCAAATTTAAACTCAAAGAGACAAATGCACGTATAATTATACCCGATTTATGGTATTTTCACCCTTTTTATTAAAAATTTAAATTATCTTCTAATATAAATGTCTCTCCATTTTTTCATACATATTTTGTTAGGAATAATTAACAAGAAGAAATAACATGTAGCTTCTTTTGTTAATATAAAGATATAAAAGATTCTCGGTATAAAAGTTAAAGTCCTCGACAACTTAAAAATATCAAATGTCACTGGTCATATTTTATGCCGAGTTCCTTCATTTGACAATCGAATGAGGAGGTACTAAAGCGATTTTAAAAGCTGACGTAGTATCAATATTTGGACACATCTTTTTACTTTTTACCACTCTGAAGTGTTGAAGCCAACTTTTACTTCTCGCAGGCGAAGACTAACGTCTGAAAGTAATGCCCGCAGAAAAGAAAAATCTACCGCTTGAAAATAAGTAGCGAACGGCTGGAGGAAGAAGATTTGAACCACCTGGGCAGTACGTTTCAATTTGCTCTCCTTCCAAGGCCATGCAAATAATAATAATTCATAAGGTTGCCGACTCGCAGCGTGTGTCGGGACCGAAAATAACTTAGAAACGCGAACTGTACCTCTTCGTCGGCTTAAATATAATATCGACTTGACAGCGGCCGAGTTTATGCCCCGTTTAAACTTTATGCTCGATTAAAGTCATGCACACGTTTACTTCCAAACTGCAACCGGATAACATTTAAATTTGCCGAGAATGGTAAATCCCGAAAAGCCAATGACTTTATATAGTTATCGAACGTTTATGGTATTACTTACGACAAATGATTAAAACTGAAATGCTGAACAGTAAAACATATAAAAATCCAGATTAAATTATACTTATTAATCATAAAAATATGTTGCAAATATAATTCGAAACAATCTAATTATATTTTTACACTTTGTTTAGAATTGTTTATAAGTTTAATTGTTCATAGTTTACAATTTACATCTTAAACTTAAATTTATATTTTTAATCGTTTAAATTAATACATATCGTTGTTTTGGCTATTAAATATCTGAATATGATTCGATAAATGTAAATTTGACTATATGTATTTTTAAATTCCGATTACCATTCTTACGAGCGACTTGTTTCAAACGCTTTTCGTCGAAGCTTATTGAGCTTTCCACGGCTAAATCGAACTTCTCAATTTACGTTTAAGCATTGTAAATCTCTTAATACCGATATCCGCATCCAATTTATATTTCATCTTCAGTAGCCGTGAAAATAGCGCGCGCCCGCCGAAGGGGAACAGTAATTCATGTTTACATAGCATACAGCATGGTATTATGGAATCCCTTCGTCTCGGTTAAGCCATATTCTTATAGCGACTCGTTGTAATCGCGTGCTCAATATGGTGGAACGTGGTTTTCGGCTGATCTCAAGGCAGTAGATGGAATCACGTGCGAAACACTCGGTTTGTTATAAGGGGGGAGCAACAAACGCGAAGCTATATGAAAGGATAAGCGACGATTATTACTGCAGTATATCTCGCGAATATAGTATATATATCACAATCATTTCTCAATTTTGATTAAACTAAGCATGTGAAGTATAAACACGTAAGGACAGTAAATTTAGAAAAAGAGTAAAAAAATTAAATTTGCTAGGTTCATACATATATATCGCATTTGTGCGATAATTCAACATTTACCAGGAAAGAAGACTATTACTGATGTATAAATTTTCCAGATTCGTTGTAGGGTGAAAAAGTGGCATGCCGTATCATCCCCGATCCCGCGGGGACAAATCAAGCGGCACTGTGACGAGATTTATGAAGAGAACAGATTTATTCTAATTGCAGACGCGCACGCGGAGAGCCCTTCGGAGAGCGAATACTTTTTAATTGGCGGTTCAACGAGCACGGCGATATATACCCGAGCGAGCTAGCCATTCAATAACGAGATATACCCTCGTAAAGTCCCCGGGATCGGCGGCAGCCGCTGAACTCCCGTTGAAAATTGGAAAGTTTTAATCTCCCGAATACAATGCCGATCCCATGGCGAAATTACTCCGTTCGAGACCACCCGTTTTCGGGCCGTACCGGCGCGCAAATTGCAGGTTCCTTCACTCGGCGGCTCGACTCCCGGGTAAAGATTTGCATGCGCATCCGGCCGCGATTTCGAGCACGTCGATGATTCCCCGTCCGACCGTTTCTCTCCTTCATTTTTCTTCGCCGACTCGGTCCGCCTCGCCCTACTCTCACCCACTCGTCGGTCGATCTTCCACGCCGGTTGGGAAGTTCTCGAGTACGCTGTTTATAAATACCGACCATCTTTCGCGAATTGCACGTGGCTCCTCCTCGTCCCTACCCACGAACAACCGGCTCGTTAAACTCTTGAGAGAGCGGCTCTCGAGGCTGTGCGAGGTCGATCACCATCGATTATCGTGCCATGAGAGCGTCTGACTACACGCGAGATTCACCGGGTGTCCTGGGAATCCTGGCAATATTCTTGCGCCCACGTGCAGAATTGAACGTAAATAGACCGTGTTTTAACACGGAGACGTCTAAATTTAACAAGGTATCGGGATTTGTATGGATTGTTTGATAGTATTGAAATAGCTAAGTATAGAATCTTATCTTTTATTGAAACTTCGTTTCAAAGACATATTTCAAATTGAAAGCTGGAAACTTATGAATGTGACATTCTTCCCTTAAGGAAAGTTTCCATTAAGAAAACAAAAAACCGACGATTAAAAATTTTTAATCGAGAAATGCGAAAAACATGGAACATCCTACATATACTATATCCCATCCATATTCTAATTATTATTAATAAAATGATGACTGATGATAAAAAATTCAATAACTATTATGTATCAAGTCCATTGAAAAAGCCGTCAAACCGCGAATTGTGCGCGAAAATTTACAAGCTACAGACATAATCGTGAATCAAAGCGCGCTACTGGCGGAGTTAACGGTATGCCACGCTAAATTGCGAAAATGGTCATTCGTTATCCCAGGATTGGACAGTAGCGATCGGTAGCGGAACCGGCGTCGCGGCGGCGGCGACGGCGGCAGCGTAACAACGATTACGCCGACCACGAGGATTATTTATCGTCATACGTTCTGACGTGCCGTCGCCGTCGTGCAAATGAGGAGGACCGACGCAATTTCGGCGTGCCTGCCCGGACGCGCTCTCTCCGTGCGTCATTAATTAAAGCTTCAAAGTCGTCCACGTCGCGGCCGCGAATGCCGTGGATAGCAGAGAGATCAAGAGCGGGGCGGCTGCACCGCGGGACGTTATTAACGTGACATAACGCCATAACCATGCCGCGGCTTAGCTCGCGCTTATCCCACCCCGGGCGCGCGGATGTCACCTCGAGGATACCGCGGAATAGAAAAGGAGATGCAACGGGACGTGAAGACGCTATATTTAAAGCGACGCCCTCGCCTCGCTCGGCTCGGCCTGGACTGTGAAGAGCCGCGTCTTTTGCACGTGCGTGCGATTCGTAGAAACCATAAAATCGGCACTTAACGAGACCACGGAACATCCTTTAGCCGTTTAAGTGGGAAAAAGCCGAGTCGATAGAGCGCAGCTCGTTATTTCTGAAAGCGTCTCCGATGGAGACATTTTTTGCACGCTTCAAAAGACACGAAGTGTAATATGGCTTCAACGTTGCGAGAAAAAATGCGACTTATGCAATTCATTATCTGATTTAAAAATATAAAGAATCGATCCTTCATTATCAAGATTTAATATTTCTTGCTACAATTGTCAAATTTATTCTTTGATAAATTATACGTATGTAGAACATAGCATTTTGATTTCAGATAGAAGTTATGTAGTCAAAGTTATAAATAAATATAGGTTAAAATCACACTAAGCTTTTTATCATGTGTCTTATCACATCTTTAGTTCCCACAGCACGCAAATGCACGAATGCAATTTGCTTGGCTTATCGAGCGACTCCGAGTGATTGTCAAGTTTCTCTTTGTGAATTCCATTTGCAAAGTACCTTTCTTCGAGATTATTGTTCATAAACTCAAGTCGATTTCCGATAAAAAAAATAAGAAAGAAACAAATTAATTTCAATCTGAATATGAAGTCATACAAAAGTGGTCTCCCGTTTCATGAAACGGCTTAACACGCGGTGCTCCATGCTTTCCACAAGCTTGCGATAAGCCCAAAACAGATTTCTCTTTTGTAATGCAAATCTCTCTAACTAATGTAAGATGGCGAGAGTGCTCGCGAAATCCGCACGAAAGCACGGTTATAAAAGCAATATCGCCGTCTCACCGGCATTGACCCAATTCGCGCCATTACATTATTACGGTGAACCAGACCGAGTGTAATGGCGTGTTTCTTGGGTTGCTCCCGAAACCATATAAAACATACGAGTCAATATTATCGCATACCAAAGCAAGGATATCCGAACATGCGGTTTCCATACGCATGTACGATCCATGCGTGCTCACGCAAATGTACAACAAGACGAGCATAGAAATGGATCATGACATGATTTTGCAGTTATCAAAAGTAGAATTTCTAAGCGGCTTTATATGATACTATTTTGCTCTGTCCATTTCGATTTAATATACGCGTCAATTCCACATCATATTATATTTGAAAAATGCCAATATATACCATATGTAAATCCGTATAAACTTGGCAACATATTTAACATTACCAGCGAAAAGACAGAAGCAAATTCGACAAAAGACCTGGTCGCCTATATGTTATACATAACAATTTTATCAAAGTTCGCAGCACGCATTGTTGTGATCCGACCGTAGATGCGCGTATGGATCAAGCGCAAATGCAACAAATATCGGATTTTCATATTGCCATATCGTAAATGCGACTACAGGCACTGGCATCCGTTGGCGTAACAGCCACTGTCTGTTTTAACAGACACCATAAAACCAGTGCGTCACGGTTGATACGAGAGCGCGATATGCTGGCCGCGAATTTCTCGACGTAGACGAAAAGGGAGATCCGAAAAAAGGAGGAAAGGCAGAAAACAGGCGGCGATAAAACTCGCAACGAACAGGGCTCTACTTTTTTCGCGCTAGCGAAGCAGATTTTATGGAATTATTACGGCTAATGGACTGCCCGCTGGCTCTGTTACCATAATTACGCAACCGATGATAAAAAGCGGACGCAAAACGGTGGGTTTTTGTCACGTTTGTGGATTTAGCGTAAACTACATTTCTGGACAAAACTTTATTAATAGAGGCACATAGAGTGTTATTGAGTGATATAAACGTAAATATATATATATGTATATATATATATAATTTTAGTATTGAAACATACATCCTATTTTATTAATTTTTTTTAAGCAAAGAATGATACATTAATGCACATTATTTCTATTCAATTTAATATTCATATCTATCAATGTCTCTCGAAAAGGGATATTATTTTGTAATTTCAATAAAAACGAAGAAAATTTTTAACATTAAAATACATTATTCGCTTCACTTCTTAGATCCATCACTTTTATTAAAAAGTAACATTTATTTTTATTTCTTTTATTTATTTATTTGGTTCATGATATTTATAACAATTGCAAAATAAGTATTAATTTATTTCTTATTAGAACTAATGGTGGACGCGCGCTTCGGGCGCGAAATTTCTCTTTGTTGTATAATGCAATATAATTTTTGTAGAGATTTAAGATTAAAAATTTTTAATTCTTTAATCTTTTTTAATAACCTAACGAATTGTCAAAACTGTCACACATCTCAACGCTGATGACTGCGTTAATATACAAATACAAATAGGAATATTAAGCTATCTGAGCCAAATTATCAGAACGTAACGAATAAGATATGAAAATTTTCTAATTTTTTGCTATTTTTTTGCTTCCAAAATTAATTTTTTTGCTTTAGTTTTTCAAAAGTTACGAGAAGTTCGAAAACTCAATATTAAGTAACTTTTTAAAAAGTGAAGCAAAAAAATTATTTTTTAAAGTAAAAAATAGCAAAAAATTAACAAATAATTTTGTATAATTATGTTATTCTCTCAATGCTAAAATTTTCAACATCGATACGTTATCGTGTAATATCATGTATTTCATATAAATATATTTAAATATTTTTCATAGAATTTTATTAGAGAATTTTCTGCAAAAATAGTAGACAATAAGAGCAAAAGTATTTACATTAGAGACTCGATCTTTTGTGATTAATATCGAACGCGGCTCAGCGGAAATTCCATCTAACATCGTAATCTGTTCGTTGAGGTACAAGCACTGATAGAACTCGAAGAATTTCAGTAACGCTAATATTTCGCGACAAAATTATTAAAAAGTTCGATCGGAAAATTTTCAGTCCGCAAGTTGCAGCGAAATCGATGCCGCATGCCGATGTTGCCCGTCAGAATAATGTATAACGAATGCGATTTGGCGAAAAGAAAAGGGTATAAAAAGCAGTGATAAAGCATGCAACGATGTCCCCATAGCTTCCGTTGCTGGGAGACAACAGGCTCTCACGCCGTACACACCGGTATTCTATGGGGTTCTCGGTCGATGGGGCTTTAAATCGCTAATAATTACCCGCAGGTCCGCGGTGCACCGTCATAATGTCTTTATGGTACTTCCTCGCGGCTAATTAATATCAATCCGATATTGCGGGTTTATTGCATACAGGGTGGTGTAAAACCTTTAATCGACTCTATCCTCGTAATATCCGTGTATATAGCGAACTGAGAA
The DNA here is from genome assembly GCA_011638315.1 of Tetramorium parvispinum. Classification (NCBI taxonomy): domain Eukaryota; kingdom Metazoa; phylum Arthropoda; class Insecta; order Hymenoptera; family Formicidae; genus Tetramorium; species Tetramorium parvispinum. Next base: position 89,561 of record VBVR01000032.1, read on the forward strand.
CCGTGGAAAATAAAGAAAATGTATAAAATGTTTGTATAAAGAAAGTGAATACTTGCTACAATATCATAGTTTTATAATATGAAAAAAATATTAGATCGACAATTTTTTATTTATCCTTAATTATTTAGACATTTGTTAAATATTAAATATTTGTAAATTTATATTTCATGATTTACTTTTCTATTATATTTATTATTTATCTAACTAAATAGTTTGAATTTTCCATCAATAAATCTATTTAATAATTTTTATAAATAATTCTGGAGACCTTTTCAAGTTACAAAAAATGCACTATACTCAAGAGGGTTCGAAATGGATGGCTTTTCTGCGTCCTCCCTTGACTTTTCATGCTAGTGGAGTTACGTGTGCATGTATTATTAATTCCGGAACATTCGTTACGAGTGGATTCGAGCCAATGGTAACAGTCGCGTCACGCGCGCGGAAAAAGGTTTTATCCATCGTTGAACGTGAGTGCTCGGTCCATCGCGATTAATTCCCAGCAGTATCTTAAAGCGACGAAGAGAGGGGTTGAAACTCGCGAGGGTAAGAAAAAACGGATGGAAAGAGACCGCGCCACAGTTGCGGTAAGGTAATATCGAATCGAGCATAGACACGCGAGCTTACTCGAGCTTAGTAGTATTAAGATTATGAATCCATTAGCGGGAAATGGCTAGATGAGGCCAAAATACTTCTTAATGTTAGTAATAAACTCTCTTACTTTGTACCTTTCACAACACAAACTGCACTCTATTATGAACGTAGAGTGTCGATTGCATTTCTTTGATACGTTATCATCGTAAATCATGAAAATAAGGTAAATTAGGAAGCTGATATACTTTACGATTATAATTGAACAGTTTCAAATTTTCTTTACTTTAGATATATGTAAATCGACATTCCATATTTAAATTCATATTACGGTTTTTGCACAAAGATGAATTTTCACAATATTCTCGCTTCTGCTGCAAAAATAACTATTCTGACTCTTGATCGATTTTTAAGCGACATTAGCTCGAGAGAGACGCGAGAAAAGGAGAGTATAAAAAGAGCGCGAACCGGACCTTTTACAATCGATTCTTCGGCATTTCCAAACACTTGCTATCAGCCGATAGTCTCACTCGCATTATATCACGACGGCGGCTTTTATAATAGCACCGTGCAATTAAAGCGCGACATGTTTCGCCGGTGCACAAGAGTTACGCGACAACGATAAATGTCGGGCAATAAAGCCGCCGCATTATGTTAATTAAAACGTTGATATTTATTGAAGACATTCCCGGCTCGTTAGCGCTCGCGATTTCTCGGAGGAAACAACGGGCGTCGCCCGCCCTATTCCCATCTCGCCATCGGCCCGACGCGTGCAGCCGACGACTCGTTTACTTTAATTACACGAGTAGCAAACAAATGATCCGTCGCGCACAAAGGACCGGAATTAATAGAGTGACACGCTTCGGTAGTAACGCGTGAAATGAAAAACGCAGGCAAGTTGTACTCGCGCGCGGAGGGGCCGGCGGCCCGGAAAATTTTATTAACCATAAATACTTGACGCGTTTAAAAAGCCAAATTTTCCTGTTGCGTGCCGTGGAATTTATTTCCCGCCATGTAGTGATAAAATGTGTACCTGTTACCCGGTGACTCGTGTACAGAGGACCGTACCCGGTGCGTACGCGTAAACTCATAAATCGCGAAATCCGCTTTAAAACTTCCGAAACGGTGAAGTTTAAAATTAAAAGCGATAACAAAACGATGCGGCATCTAGCATTTGCTAGGGAGCGGACAACAAACCGCGCAATATATATTCATGTACGTTTAATAATATATATGTATATTTTTTCTTCTCGTAATTCAATTTTCGCGATATGCGTCATATAATGCGGTATGCGGGATTAAACCACAATTTCAATAATGGCGTCCGTGCGAAATGCATATCAACCGAGTTGCGGGGAATATTATATAGCACAACTACCGAAACTTGGTTACCAAGGACAATATGCTGCTTATTACATTTGATTAATAACTATTTCCTATTTCGATCAGCTATTAACTTCTCTATATATGACAGTGCCTGTAATTTATGATATTTTGAAATAAATGTAGATGTGCTTGCAGTCTTAGGCAAACGTAGAAATAGCTCAGTGCAAAAGTGTCACGCTTAAAAAATTGTTTCTGCGTTATCACCGTATTGCTATTGCCGTAAGGCAAACCAAATCTTAAAATAAAGTTACATGTCAACTGTGTCAGCTCCATATGAATAATCAGCCTACAATAATATAATACCAAAATAACGTAACTCGAAATGCTTTTTAACGTTTATTAATCCGTCGATAGGGATCCGAGTCGAACTTTATTATACATTATATAGCACTATAGGCTAGAATAGCAATTAGGTGAGCTGATGACGCGATATCGCGTGACAAAACAAATACAAAATGAACGGCGTAGTTTATTCGATCGCATATACACGTTAGAGGAAAAGAGTGATCAATGATGCGAACAGCACGAAAAATAGGTGTATTGTACTTGTTTCGATCGCCACACTCTCTGTCGCTTTGTGCGCAAATACCGTCCTAAATGTTTGAATCGCGACACGATCAAAGCGTATTTACACAATGTGCTTTTCTCTTCTGCAACGTTTCTAGTCTTACACACACACCGATTATGTATCGCTTGGTCATAATAATTAAATACCATTCGCAAATTTGTCGAATAAATCAACGCTTTGAAGCAATTATTATTAAAATTTACAACATCATAAATTCTTTCATGAATAAAAAGATTGAACAAATTAAACTTTCGGTATTATACAATTGCATAAAATGTGCGCAATAACTGCGTTGCCTATAAAAGATAGGCATATAAATGCGCATAAATGCTGAAATGAATGTCATGCTAAAATTGCAAAGTGCCCGCGGTCATCAACAACGAATATTCGACTGCAATTATGTGATCGGTCGTGATGGTATTTATGATAATACGTTAAACATATTAGAGAAATTCGCGCGGAATGCATCGCGTATGTTACGAAAACATGCTATTACCATTTTAACTATAGTGCAACATAATCGCGATATTGCAAACGCAGGTCACCAAGGATTTGTTTACATATATCACGAGCGATAAGTATAGTTAATAGTGTAACGCACATCATCCGCAATGCACGCTGCAATAAATGAGTTTACGCTTTTGAGTTTTGGTAAGTCAACAGCAACATTCCATAAATACACGTTAATATTTTATGCTCTAATTAATACGTATTTAGATTAGGCCATCAAATTATTAAAAGGATCAATATTTCATCGTAATATATGTGGATAAATACGTATATGTATATACATGAATTATTATATCATATTTATTGTTAGGAAATATATGTATACAATTTTATATGTATACATTTTTTGTATAGTTTCAAATTTTTAGATTTAATATAGATTACTAAAGATTAAAAAGACAAGATTAATAATGCATTTTTACCACAAATAAAAATCTGTGATTACAATATTGTTATGTATTTTCGATTAACTTTAAATCTCAATTTTTGTTAATAGAATAAAAAGTCTTATTGGTCATAAAAATTTTTTAAATATAATATAAAAATATTTTTTTCTTTTCGCATTTATCCTAAACTTTTGTGGAAAGCTGCAATACGATTATTAATAATATTAATTATATAAATATATTATTTCTTTTACGCGTATAAAATGCAAAATATTATTTTTTTATCTCTGATCATGGTAAGCCTAAACATTTATAAGTAGATTGCTCTGATATAGTTTCTTTACAATCAATTCATCGAGGATTATAGGATGACATGCAAATACTCGACTCATAGATAACGATCGTTAAAGATATTATCTGTGATATTCAAATTGTTCAAGTTTGAATATAATTAAATAACTTATCTCGATGAGATTAAATGTTAATTGAAATTAGTGATATGCACTGCAAATCGCGGAATTAGCGCACATGTTTATACGTTTTGAAAATTCTTTATACTCTTTATACTAGTTATCGCAAAACGAGTTCACAAAATTGATTCATAAAAGGATTAGCAAAATATTCATTTATAACACTGATATTTATAATAATTTTAATAATTGAGCATATATGTAATAAAAATTATGTATTAGAAAAATAAAATTTAAATTAATTGTGAATAATCTTTCTCACTTTTTGGTTATGTATAAATAATACGAAAAATTCAAATTATCTCACGTTTTATAACATATAAGTTTATCTGAAAAACAGTTAATTTTTGGACCAAAAATATATAATATTATTAAACCCATTAATGTTATTTAAAGCTACAAAAAGAGCTGAAGGATTCTCTTTTGAAGAGATATATCATTTTCCTGGGTTTAGCCTTTCATATAGTGTGAAGGACATTAATCCTTCTTTCATGTTGGAAAAACATCTTGATAATGCTCGTGAAACGTCACATGATGGAAGAAAAACGCGAACGTACGCTCAATTACACGAGCATGCATTTCAAGTAGTAGCGGGCGATTTTCCTTAATTACTGAATCCTCTACAATACCAACTTTGATTATACCGAGGCACGTGAGTTTCGCTTTCTTGTTCAAATTGTGCACACAATTGCGCGAAAGGATTATGACGTTATTCCCGTGGCTTTCATGCGAAATATAGAAGGAGAAAGACGGGACGTAAGTCTGAAAGATTTACGAAACGCTACGAAAATATATCATTTATTCTAAGGGTAGTACCCTTAATACCAACGTGCGAACGAGTATCAAGTCGTAGAATTATTTATTCAATTTGTTACCGGATCGATCTCATAGGAGATTTCTCTGAAAATACAGGATGCCAATACCAAGTGATAAACTTTGTGTTCGATTTGCCTTACATGTCGAAAGGACGACACTGCGAGGTTGCAATGTATCGTTATTGCGGGCAATACGCAGGCATCTAAATTGAAATTTCAACTTTAAATTGAAACACAAATCCATCGTAACCTCCGGCAAAAATCTGGCATTGTCACTTCTTTTATTTTCAGAGATAGAGGATTTTCCCCACGCGAAAATGTACAAAAATCCGATACGTCCATATTTATTGACTGATCCTGGGCATTTTCCCTCTACGCTTCTTCGCGCGCGGAATTTTGCCCGGGTGCCGTTAACAACATAAAAATACATAAGCCTTCGACGCTGCGTTTCAATTATTCGCGAGCTGTATTTTCGGTTTATCGCGAAATCGACTGGCGAAATAATCCCGCTGCTCACGTAACCAATTGGATTGTGCTTTCCTCTCTTCTATCTACATTCAACATTCTCTTCAAAAAAATGTCTAAATATTTCATAGTTATAATTTGCGTGACATGTTCCGCACATTCGTCGATAAATCACGGACAGAATGCATGAACTTCGCTATAACTTGCGTTTTATAGCCACTTACTGACACGAAATTTAAAGTTGTCTGATATATATTGAAATCTTTCGCTTTCTCGAGCCAACTGGTAGGATTCTGATTCAAACGTTGGCGAAATAAATTCTCAAGTGGAGCAGACAGCGATCCGTCGCGGTCTTCAAGCAGTTTCCGCCGTGAAAGTCAACGGCGAGGCATTAACGTTAGCGCTAATTAAGCGGCTCGCGTTAACGGTAATTAGTCGTCGTCCAAAGAGAGAGAGAGAGAGAGGGGGGAGAGAGAGAGAAAAAAGGGAGAGAGAGAGAGAGAGGTGTCGTGTCGCGGCGCCGTTTAGATTTAGACGCCTGATTTCCGAGCATGAAAGCACATCGTGCACTCTCTCTTTCTCTTTCCCTTTGTTTCTATGCAACGAACACGCACCTTTCAAGTTTCGCTCGCGGCGTTACGTGCGCGCTACGCTCGTGTCCGAACGTGTGAGTATGCGTGTAACTTCATCCTCGACGAGCGATGTACATCGTCCGTGATTTACCTCGCAAATATACAGCCGGGCCGAAAGCGTCTGGGAATTTATACACGTAACAGGCTACGCACTCGTATTTTATTGTAATTTTTTCTGGACGTTAATTACCTTTTACTCCCTACATGCAGCACATACACGTACTGTATATAATAATTTAATAAGCCGCGACAAATGGAAAATGAAAATAATAAATTGCAAATGTTTGTGAAAATTATTTCTTTTTTCTTTCATTTTCTTTAATATTTTTATTCTTCTCTTTTCCTACTTAGAAAAAAATAAAAAATTACGATAACCGCGTACATAATTTACCATATCGGTTCAATTTATATCGTACATGCATTTTATCAGTGCAATTATAAAATTTGAAATTATTTTGAATAACCATCAAAACTGTGCATCTCTGTTACAAGAAAGAGAAAAAATCATAAAACTTGCACTGCATTTTGACGTTATAATCAAGAAAGTCGAGCATAACAGCATATACGTTTATAATGAGTACGGAGACTGACGGTATGACATGATTAACGAAGGACGTGACGACGAAAGAGCAGAAACGGAAAAATGACGTAAAGGCAAAAGCATTTTTTCCCAGGCGCTCTTCCATGCGGAAAAAAATAGCACGAACAGAAGCGCTAAAATGCACGATTCTGACAGGCACTTCCGCCTCGAGAAGTTTTTCGTTAATTGCTGCGCGCATGTTGGAAAGAACAAAAAAGTGGTTGCCATTGCATTTCCACTATATTCCAACATCAATATCACACGGCGATTTTTTTTACAAAAAAATAGTTAAAAAATTATTTGCTGCTTTTATAGAATTCGCAAGAAGGTGATAATGACGATGCCAATTTAAAATTAAATATTTATCAATATTGCTTTCAAACAGTAATTAATATGTGATAAATAGATACACAACCATGTTCGATATTATAAATAATTATGTTTATTGCTACGAGTGATATGATAGCTCTTTTTAAATATGATTAATAATATATTACTGTGCTAACAAAATCGCAATAGTTTTATTAAATTTTATTTTCAAATATAGTTTTATCTAAACACAATTTACATTAATCGAAGTATAAAAACTGAACACTTTTTTGACGTAGTCGTCAAAAATAGTTTTACAGTTTCTTTTTAATAGAATCTGAATTTTTTGAATTTCTCTTTGATCAACAACGTCCTTTATTTGTGAGGTTCATGTTTCCAAATTAAATTTTTTTTTAATCAATAACGAGAACCACATTCTTTAGCTATATTTGCTTTAAATATTGTGTCGTCGGTAAAAGCTTCAATATTTCGAACAATATTCGGAACCGCTTCAGTTCTAATTTAATCTCATGTAAAAACATTTTTCGTATAGTTTATGATAGCAAAACTAAAGAGGAAATCAGAATTATTTAAAAATATAAAAATAAGATAGAATTGCAATTTTTAAATGTACTATTGACAGTTTAATAGTAATTGACAGTTTAATAGTAATTTTTTGAGTAATCCATAACATTTGCATTTCCTATTTACGTAAAAAAATGGGAACATGCATATTTCTACTCAATATAATAGGATATGCTTGTAACTCTAACACAAATCAGATTTCTCAATCATTTTCGTAATTTATTAATAGCTAATGTAGGGAAAACACATGTTTTTATCGAGTTATACGATTCACCTGACGCAGCCACATAAATTGCAATTAACGGCATTCTATGTGAACAACTCGCTGACGGACGTGTCATGGCATTTCATAACCATAAACGAGAATTTATGTTTCCAGTTATATTAGTCCGTAATGGAACTTAAAACTATCTTGTGGAAATTTCACCGCTTTAATTATCTATGTCATTGAATAAAATATATTTCATATCCCGAATGGATTTGCACAAATATTAATGTGCATTAAATATGCAATTAAAATAAAAAATATTGTACAAAAGTTACTTTGGGAAAATTTTTTAAATTTCATTTTATTTAAATTAAATGGACTGCAGAATTTAATTGTTCTGAAAATTTAATATATTTTAATTGATTTCTAGATATTCTTTTAAAAATATATACATTGTCAAGCATAATGTATTAAACTTTTTTTATTATCCTCGAGAAATGAACGACTTGAGAGTGATCAGAATTTTGAAAATGTTACGATCTATGACTTATGGTCTTATGCCAAGAATTGATATTTCGCGAATTGTAACGACTGGCAGTAATTGCAAGCGATTCCAATGCGAAATGCGAAAAGCACGATATTCGCAAATTCCCAAAGAATATTAATACAATTACAATACCATTGGGAGAAGAACGATGAACTGTTAATCGTGCATATCGTGTAATGAAGGGCCTTAAACACAGAGGAGGAAGGAAAAGCTCGAACGATTTTAATATTTCAGCAAGGCCGCGGAGGACGGACAGCGTTGTTTAATTATCTTGATTACAATGCCGCTCCGCGATCCGTTGATTGCGCGGACGTAAAAGTACCGGGGTCGTCTAACGAACTTGGCCCTTTGATCTTCGCGCGCCGAAGTTCTTAATTATTTTTCCGTTGTTTCTTTCGAAAGATCGCGCCCGAGTAAACGGTGTCTCGCCACGCAGATTTATCCGACCGCTTCTCGATCCGCCACGTACTATCCTGCCGCGATTATGTAAGTTAATCCGAGAAATTCCTTGTCCGCGCGCGTAGGTGGACCATATATTTTACATCGTCGTGTATTTTATTACAATTCAAATGTAATATACCCAAGACCGGTTTTATGCGGTATAATATAGGAGATATAAAAAGATTTCCCTTTAAATAAAAAAATAAATCACTATGCTCACTACGCTTCTTTTCCCTTAATATTTTATTGCGCCTTAATCGAATAAGACAGAATAATTTTGCATAATTTAAAAAGTTTAAAACGTATTACAGAAATAAATTATCAATCTTAAATTTAATGGATACATGTATTATGGAGAAGCTTTCTCTTCCTTTTTTCATCATTCAGTACGCCGCGGTAAATGATGTGATTCGGCAAAAGATGTGACGTAAGATCCAAAAAGATAACGGACCACCCGTAATCAATATTGCTATCAGTAAGGCAACATTTTATGTTTTTAATATATATACCTTCATTAAATTTCATTTTGATATATTAACATCTCATTATTGCATTGAAAATACAGTAAAAAATTTTATTTTTTAAATACGATTTAAATCATTTAAAATCAATTTATTGAAATAATATTTCAATATCAATTATTTTAATATACATAATTGACATGCATGTAATTCTGAGATAGTCTACACATGTAAGAAATTTTCTGTTTTACAAAATTTTGAAATATTAAGAGTCTACATAACGTTCTCAAATACTGAAGATCTTTATGTTTACGAAATAACCGAGTAAATTTCAAATAAGTATCTCTCGCAAATAATTCTTCGGAAAAATCTCAGAATAATCCTTCGAAACAAGTATTTCTAATTTCTTTTTTGGAAGCTCTGTACGTACATGCGACTATATTATTCCCGTACACATGATAAATCGACGAACGATCGTATGTTCATCCAGGATTAAACATTTAAATCTAATCTAATTTTAGCTCATTTTAAGGCAATGGATACTATGAAATATTATATAGTATTTCTTTGTAATATTTTTACATTTCTCTTAACTGAATACATAATTTAAATACACTAGATATACTTTAACAATTATTTCCACAGATGCATTGCCTTAAAATAAAAAAAAAATGTTTCATCACTCACCGATCGATGTGCAACAGTGGAGTTGTCGAAACTACATTGATCTGTAACAAAGAAATAAAACATTCAATTAGAAAAACATTTATTATAACTGTTCAAAATAATAATTATTAAAAAAAAAATAAAGATTGCACGCATCAATTTTTATATTTTGTCAAATAGATACATATTTAATTAACAATCACATAATTTTCAAGAGAACTTTCTGAAATACAAGCTTTTATATAATTTCGTAAATACAAGTCTTTCTTCCATTTTCTTATTTAAATTAACCAATAAACGATTCAAATAGACGAAAAGAATAAACGATTAATGATTTATGAATAATAAAGTACATATGTGAACTCACCCTATGATTGCTCCGCCGTCGCCCGATGCCTCCTCCTCCTCTTAGTTGTTGGCAGGGGATGCCAGGATTCACCACACCACACTTACACAACACTCACGGAAACGGGTGTTAATTACGCGTCCGAATTAATTATCAGACTACGATTACGCCGAAGACAATCGCGCGACACTTCGTAGAACACCCCCGAAGTTAATTGCCGAGATTCGAGTGTTAGCGAACCCTTATATTGTGCGATACGATCCGACAAAATCGAATTAATTCCTAATTAAGACGCTAATTACGACAAGCTATCCGAAAATGTACAACCGAAAAATTCCATATTGCATACGCGCGCAATATATCTCTAACAAATTAATAATATTCATTCTGAGCTTCTCGAGGTCTTGCAGGACAGCTTAATAAGTAATTTGCACTTTATACATCCGACGATTCATAGCCGGCGAATTAATAGGTTAAGAATTGACCGTTTGAAGTTCGATACGAGATACCTTCGGATTCCAGCATCGGGAGGATAATCGTATCGTCCCGCATATCAGTGAATGTCTATGCGTTTACGAGTCGCTTATTGTGCGAGCCGACTTTATCGCGCGACGTTCGGTAATTGCGAATTGATCGTGGGATTCCTACGCGTTTTCCACCGCTTGGCTAACGCGACCGCGATGCGAGTAGGGATGTGCGATGTTGACCAATTAATCGACGCGTTCGATATTTTTTGTCGATTAATCGATCATTAACTGCCGATGTTTTGGAGATCCGATATATCGATTTTCGATTTTTTGGGTAAATATCGATAGTCTATTATTCTATTATCTAC
>VBVR01000033.1:0-100312 GCA_011638315.1 Tetramorium parvispinum
AATGATACCAACATTATAATTGTGTAGTGTAGACGGGCGAAAGTAGTCGGATGAGCCACTAGTAGGATCATCCTCTAGTGTAGACAGGGCATAATGGACAAGCTCGAGGTCGATTGTAACAACAGAATTTTATCTCGATAGAATTTTTATCCGTTCGCACGTAATCACATCACGCTTCTGGATATTCCGCGGGATAAAAATTTACATCGCATTACGTCGAAGAAATTCTTAACTTCGTTGAATTTTAATGTAAAATTAAATTTTGAAGATACCAAGAATCGAAGGATAAAATATTGTGGCGGGACTTACGTCGCACACGAAACTTTTGCCGGTGAAAAATCAATTTTGAAATTTCCCGAACAGTCCTGAATGGAACCTGAGCGTTCACCTGGATGATTATCGATCTTAAGATCTCGAGGAAATGACGATTCCATCAGTCGCGAGTAATAGGTTCGTAACAACATACATTTCGCGCGATAAGCCGCGATATTGTGGAGGAAAACGCGGAGGTGAAATGCGGGGGAACTTGGCGTAATGTCGAAGGTAACGAAGAAGGGAGAGAAAAACTGCCTCGAGTGTTTATTGCGCGGGCTTGTACGCGGGAGGCCACGTGTAACCCGGCGGAAATAGCGTCGGCATGTAAGTCGAGTATAATAGCGACATTAAAGCGGCATTACTTCGATGAAGGTCGAAATATAATGCAGGTTTAATGTATCGTTAAATCGGTACGCCACGACCAAGCTTTTCAATCGATGTTGTAACGCATTGTTTTAATAATAATAACAACGATAATAACATCTCGATGAGGCATCGCGAGACGACACGATGAACACGCGCAGGATCCGTAACTTCGCGGAGGCGCAACCTCAACGCGACGCGACGCGACGCGATTCGACTCGCGGGGATTGTTCTACCGCACGTGATGCGCTTCTGCGTTTGCGGGCCAACAAATGTTAATTAAACAGAACGAACGAAGAACACCGTGTCGCTAACCTAAGTCAAACAGCGGTGCCGTCATCAGAAACTCGGTACACAAAGGATATAGACGCAACGTAATGGCAATGATATTTTAATTAAGCGACTGCTTACCAAAAACGAAATCGTATATTTGCAATCTGTAGAGATTTGATGCAATCATATAATTTAATTTAGCTAACGACGTCGCTGCATAAAATTAAAGAAAAAGTACGCTTGAATAACAATTCGAAACGGCTATGTGTCAAGATAACGAGATAACGCGTCAATAGTTACTTTTGTTATCTTGATGTTTCTGGGAAAGATCGACTTCAAATTTTTCGAAAAAAAAGTATTTCTTTAGAATTAAAGTCGGTAGTTTTAGAGCTCCGTTCTCGAGATTATCAACGTAATTCGTACAAATGCAATAAGATGGTATTATCTTGTTGATATCATGACGAAATGCGTGACACCTCCTTCTTACACAAGCGTATAAGCCGTCGTAAGCCGATAATGCTATAAATTTGAATTGTAAAATGCGGTTACACATACGTAAATACTCAACATTGTATCAAGTGCGCAGTTTATAAGTGCAGACCTGTCCCCGGTAGGAAATGTCCGTAATACATACGTCATCATGTGTGAACATTTTCAACCTATCATTGCACGACGAAAGTGATCGCTCCTAATCAAAGGAATACCGTCTTTCTCACAGTACAATGTTTACGCGCTCGTCACAGTGTTTTCTTTACAGTGAAAGTCTGCTGGGCACGTGAATGAATCACGTGCCACAAGGTGACGGACGAATATGTCCGTGGCTGGAAGATTGCGGCCGTCGAAGAGCATGCAGAACGAGTCGCGGATTCACATCGCCAATAGAAATAAACACAGTTTATACATGACTGGTGAGGCAGGGGGACGAGGATCGCTTTTGCGAGCGAGGGAATGACGATGTAAATGGAGCAATGAACTCTGCATCACGCTAAAAGCTACTCTAACGATCGCGTTTAGACCACTCTGGAAAATTGTTCGACGATGCCCGCAATCCACTCGCGACCGACAAACATCCACCCACTGTCAACAGCGAGATTAATAAATATATTAACGGATAATTATCGTCATCGGATCACGAGATCGTCAAACGATCCCGGATAAAATACCGCGAACGCGTGGGCGTAGTCGAGCGATACGGCCGATAAGAAATAAATCGAGGAACGCGAGAATCAAATAATAATTATGAAATCGGCTCGCGTACGCGAATCGTTTAACCTTCACTTTTACAGCACAAAATATCTTGACTCGTTTTCAACACGACGACGGCACGCACGTATACACAGCCGTATGGTTACCAAACAGAAATATACTCGGCAATGAAACGCTCGCCATAAATAAAATGAAAAATTGACGAATATCCCGTTAAGATTTAATCTCACAAAACTGTATTTACGTCACATGGGTGATTCAATTTCAAACGAGTGCAAAAAAAATGTTATAACTTAAGATCTAAAGATGTTTCTTTGTATAACAATTAATAATTCAGCGATTAATTCTTTTACTTCTTAATAAATGTTTAACCGATAAATTGGTCATAATAGAATAATATATATTATAATATATATATTAATAAATAAATTTTAATACTTAACATATATAATTATATATTATTAATAAAATCTGTAAAACTAATAAACATTTGTATTATAAGTAAATACTAAGAGAGAAAAATGGAAATAAAAATTTTAACTATGATGAAGACATTTATCTACGCATGGAACAGAAAGTAATCTAACACGACAAGAGGAGTCGACAAGAATTTTGCGCTTTGTCACTATAAAAGAAATTTTGTGAGCTGTCTTCTAAAGCAGGCACTCTGTTCTTATAACATAATGTCGGGGAGAAGTTAAAGATGGCCATAAAAGTAGATCGGACAGGCTCGCATTACGCTGATCGTTATACTAAACGCGCGATTCCGGCTTTCATTATGTCGAATGAGTATTAAAAACATTGAATAGAGAACACGTCTTATAACGTTGAAGTTATTGAGTATTCGCGCGCTATTTCTTTGAGCGGTACATATTCATTTAGAAATTTAGCATGCTTTCTTTATGCAGTAAGTTTTTGTAATTATTTTTCCTTTCCACGCTTTAAAATCTTCATTAAGATTAGAGAGGCGTAACTTGAAGAAGATCTGCGGGTTTCTCTTAGCAAAAACAAGCTTGAAAATCTTCTTCAAGCTTCGAAACTTTTTGAAATTTGCATTAACCGTTATTTTATACAGCAGGCTTACTCCATCCGCGCGCTATTGTTTTCAATAAATTAATTGTAATAAATTTATGCACGAATTATAAGGAAAATATACATCGCGTAAACCTCCTTGCCTGATTTTGGCTATACATTTTAGGTTTTTTTGCAGTATCATAGCGCTACGAAAAAGAAGACCTCCCTTTTTCAACACGAAGGTCAGTTTCTTTGATAAGTCTGTGTCAACAACAACTGTAATCAGTTGGGCTTGCCGCTTTAAAAGACCGTATATTCCCGAGATCGAAGCGAAGGTGTATCTATTCATTGCTCGACACCTTTTCCTTGAAATGCCGACCTTACAGGCGGAAGAAAGTGCCGACGTCTGACAGCGGAAGCAATCGATAACAGTTTCGTACCTCTTTTGAAATGCCGCGCGCGCGTTACGAGGCCTTTTATTAATTACGAATAAAAACGGATCGATAGATAATTGATGACGTCGCGAGAATGAAAGGACGTAATTATTCATTTGCGACTTCTCTATTCAACGCATACACCTCGTTAGTGCCTCGTCTAATGATGAGAAGCGATCTAATAAAAAATACATGTCTAACATATGTAACATTCTGCCTCCATCGTTAACTGACTGACAGCTCTATTACAAGCGCATGCAGATACAATACGATAACCACATATCTAAGCGGCGCGATCGGAGGCGAAGCTCACCGCAAACGCATTTCTCACATTCCGCCCACAGAACTGGAATTCGCGGAATCTCGATTAGCCGACCATCCGACATAGAAATAAATATCGGTATACATAAGCGAGATATATGTATACCTATGTGCGATCAACACCTCTTCGATATTCAGCGGATAATGCGAATAGCTATCTGAACTATAGCGATTCTTGTTGACCAACTTGCGGGACCGATCTGAACAGCCTTTCTCCGTCTCCAGAAACTCTTCAAGTTCCATCTGCTGCATTCGAGAGTCACTTCGTGACTCGTGCTAAAAATCTTTTTAGAAGTAACATTAAGAAAAACAGAGAGAGAAAGAGAGAGAGAAAGAGCTGCCGTTGAGGGATAATCGATTCGTCTTGACTGTAGCTAACATCTCGAGAAAAGTTGAATATAATGCCAAACTAATAATATAATGTCAAATCAAATGCATTGGATACCACATTGGGTACACAAAACCAGCAATACGAAGCTCCGTTTTCCACGTGTATTATCAGAGAAATTGAGTTATGCGTAGTTAATCCCGCGATAAAATTCGAGCTAGTTGCATAATAAGTATGTCATTGATGCGCCGATCGAACAAACGGCCAATCAATATACTTTCATCGCACTTCCTTCCTAATCGTTTGCATCATCTCGTTGTTACCGCTCTATACGTCATTACATCTCTACCGATTGGCAATTACGTTGTATTGCTAATTAATCCTTTGGGATTAATGTCACATTACGATTGCCACTACCAGAGCACGCGCAATTCCAACTCAGCGAATGTTCTAATTACCCGGTTGAAACCGTCCAATTTCCGATTATCCTACCAGTAACTTAACGACAATGTGAATAGACGCGGAACCGGAAATGTATAACGCGATACGCGTATGTGATAACTAACTCGAGTTGAATTTCCTGCGGCGCTGCGCAAATATCACGTGTGGAATTAGCGTAGCATAACTCTGGAAATATTTGATGTCTTTACGTACGTCTGTTCAAAATGAAGCACTCTCAATTATTAAGAAACAAAATGTAAAAAAAATTATTCTGCATTACAATAGGCGAAAAACATTTCTTTTTCTGTTTGCGTTTTTAAGTTATACAAATAATTTGCGGTTCACGAGTTGTTTATTCTTAAAAAGGTACCATCGTTTTCTCTATCATAGATATTTTTATTTTTAATCGCTAAATAATCTGATCCCTTAGGCAGCAATTTGACACGAGTTTCTCCCCCGTCGTTGTAACGATCGTTGCCGTAACTGTGTAATCCGAGTTGTACTCGCCCACGCATCTAAATTATACTTCCGTAACAAGCTCGTTTCCCTTGAATGAAGCTGGACGTCGGAGGTAATACCCAATCTCGTCGCAATATTTCACGCGAGTCGACTAACGTAACAAATAGATTTTCCACAGGGGATCTAACGGAACTAACGGATTAATTGTCGCGGCTTAGCGAGCTATAACTCTTCGCGATTCCGCGCTTTCGAAAATTTTGCGACTTTGATTGATGCCGGTATAGATATCTCGCCTCTCCGAGGGAGCTCGTGAGTCTCGTGAGACACTATCAACCGCGGTGTGATCGACGATATGGCACAGAATGCATAATGGAACGGACTTGGTCGATGTTCCGTAAAGGATCGTACCGAATACGAAACGAGTTCTGGACAGGTTATCTCTCAGGTACTGGCGCAAAAGTACCGAGTAACGTGAGAGTGTATCTTTAATCTGCGAGCTCGTTCTGCAAGCAACGATGAGAAACGACCGTGAAGGATCAGAAGGACCGAAGGCAAGGCGGACGAGTCCGCACACCAAAGTTACAATGGGTAAACAGATTATGAAATAAACCACGAAGTAAACGATTGCAAAAGTACGAGAAAGTTAAAATGACATTTAATCACTCACATTAATAATGCGAAATACGAACGAGCGAGCCGCGTCTCTCGCGTTACGATAAAAATCTTTGCTCTCGCTGCGTTGAACAACTGAAGGAGACGCAAGATTGACGAGCGAGTTGAGGTACGCGTTGTGGATTACAACAATTTTCCCGCTACAGCGAAGCGCGGCAAGTGATTTATTAAGACGCCATCGCGTCGTATATATCCGTGATATAAAGAATCCATCTTATCGATATTGAACTTCTCTCGCCAAGTAGCGGTGGCTGCAAGCTCTATACGCAAAAAAAGGGGTGTCCCGCAGGAAAAAAAAAGAGGGTTTACAGCCGCATGATGCCCCGTTCCAATTTTTCCGCACGACAAAGCGATTATGTGTTGCGCCGCGTGCCGACGACGCCTGCTAACCGCGCCTTTACATTCTCGTCCTACGGGACTATCGATCATGTCTTTTTTTACATTCGAAAAAATTGTAGATCGAAATACGTGGGCGCGTAAACACTGCCGGCGGTATTCCAAGAGCGCAAAATAACAGTGCGATAGCGAAAGTGCGCACGTGACGCGCGTTAGCACAATCTCCGTAATTCAGTCAGTGTCATTTGATTTAGCAACTAATAATTTGTAAACGCATCTCTGTGAACGCTAGGTATGCGAAAGAGTTTACAAAATCCGCTATGCTGTTTATTTAGTGTTGTTTACTCATCGTTCGGATAAAGCTTGTTTGAACGGAACTGCCTCGGTCCCGATCACGAGTCCCGATCGAGTACCGCGAGATTCATTTTCCAGTATAACCGCGACAACTACGCCGCATATCAATTTGGAATTTTGATGTCGTACGCGCGCCCAAAATTCACCAATGCACGGAATGGATTTGAGGCCGAATACGCTCGAATACATCCACCACTTTGGCACAAATTAGCATGATTGATTGCAGTCAGTTAGGAAATAACAGTTTGACCGAAACTACATGCGTCTATTTAGAGCAAACTGTATGTGATAAAAATGTTTTCTCTTTAAACCATTATTAACAAAGTTAATTAATCAAAACTATTTGCGATTCTTCGCGAATCCGCTTTTACGAGCGTTATTACACGCCATTTTCTTCGATAAAAACGAAAGTTGTTATAAAGCATTGCAAAACATTATATAGACGTTCCACTATATAGATTACCATGTAAAACCTAACTATGTGCCTCTAAAGCAAAAAGCATAATGCATTATTTTAATATCTGTCGTAATCTGAATAATTACAGACAATCCTTAGATTAGTATTTACATCTCAATTATCAAGATTCAGTGATCGCATCTTCACTGTGATTAAATCAAATTGGTTATGGAAACATTACCGCCGAGATTATTTTCAGTTACTTAATAACTATAATATTACTGCATTACTTCGCATCCTCATCACATGTTTTGCGATAATTTAAAATGTGCGCAAGGATTTATCTCGTAAGAAAATCCAACCATCCGTAATGTACGTGAATGTAGGGTAATTTTTGTCAAGGTAAACGAGAAAAAACCATACAAATACCAGTTACATACCGGAAATTATTCATAATTACTTGCGTACTTTCCGTAAGAGGTAATGAATATTTCAATATTCTGTACGACTCATTATAATACAATGTTTTAACGAACAAATACGTGTTGCAGTTACTCGTATAATAAGCAGTTACATAAACCAGAGCCATTACAAGCCGTTTTCTCATAATGAAAATTGAAAATAAGTGAAACTAAATTTCTATATTGTATGAGAAATAACAATTTTATATAGAATTGAAAACATCGAATAAATAAGCCGATCAAATCGACTGTATATCGAATCTTCACAGTTTAATTTGCCAGACGATTTGTTTTAGCGATATTAATTTTTTTCAATCACACTGCTACTAAATTGGTTTAGTAAACTAAAGCGAATACGGCAAATATGTATATTGGAGAATTATTTCAGGGTAAACGTTTCTTTTCGGACAAAATCACGATGTCCCGCAGAATGGAGGATAAAAATAGATTAAAGAGCGTCGACCATGAGGTCGACCACATTAAAAAGTACAATTCGACAGAAAGGCAGCTGTCACGACTTCCTAGTTTCGCGCTAAAATACAGAATTTGTCGAAAATGTACTGACGGTCGCTTCGTTCATTTCATCAACGAGAACGCGGAGGTGCACCGCGTAGGAATTATGAAATATGAAAACGCGTAAACGATGTACCTTCCTCTCTTTCCTTCAAATTATGCCAGATATTATTTATATAATGCACGCTAACGTACACGCACAACACGCAGAAAGCACATACGTTGTTGCGAATTCATTCAATCGACTACTCGTAAATCGCAACGTCCACAACGAATCATATGTCATTCCGTATGTGTTGTTTCGTCGAACCGCATGTCACTACAAGCACTTAACTATCGATCAAGCAGTTATACGATATCACAGGGCGAATTTTTTAAACCGATATAATAATGATGGAAAACAAACAGTGGTTCGTAACTTGGACGGTACTAAGTTCAAGTTTTCAAGATTTTTATGAAATATGTGTATAAGGAAATACTAATATTGTTAAAAATAAAAAAATAAAATAGTAAAAATAAGAAGTTAAGAGAAGCTATACATTATATTCATTAAATTTGAAAAATGGTACATGTTATTATGCATTTCATATTATTGAAAAATGGATATGTTCTTGGTGAGTTTCCCCTAATAATCAGAACCTTAATCATTTGGTTGATCGATTTGTCACTGAAGGCAAGATGAAAATGCTTTTTATCCTCTGTCACGGAGCTTTCCCGCAATTCGGAAACGGACTTGAATCACGTACAACTTTTATCGACCGTGCTTCACGAGAAAAATCCCTGTCACTTTTCCGCGTCATAATGGTTTCTCCGTTGATAGAAAAAGCGAGATTTTTCATAAGAAAAGAAAACTCTTTCATGAAAACGGCAGGGAAACTAATTACCTTCCTTGTAGAAGAAGATTATGTCAGTTTTCGTAGTGCGCAATAATAAACATTATATTTTACTTGTAATAATTTTCACGAAAACAAACTAATGATAAATGATGGTAAGCACTACTGTTACTCTTAAAGATTTATGTTTCTACAGAAATCAATTTAAAGAAAAAGTTCAACTGACTTAAATGTTATTAGAGAGTTATCAAGAAAATCGAGGAAATGTATTTTGATAATAAATCTTAATAAATTTTAATAAAACTTTAATAAATCTTGTTTTACTTAAGAAGACATTCACACAACTATTAGCAAATAACCATAAACCACGACAGCTTGACGTAAGATGCATGTTACCAGTCTTTGGCATGGAGATTCGAGGTGGAGTACACGTTTCAAAGCGAGGGATATATCCAGTTTCTCTCGAAAGGCACGCGATATCAATCTTGTACCGAAACAAATCCACCAAACTCGCGTTACGGTATAACTTCATCATCGAATTTCAAAGCTGGACCACAAACGCTCAATAGCATATCTGCATAATTATTATGAAGTCGTTATTAGCGCGCATAGTTGTTACCAAATTAGCGTTAATATATAACCGGTGTTAATATATAACCGAAAAGTGGAAAGCTAAATATTAGCTCATGCAATATTTAAAATCAAACGCAGACGCTACTTTGAATTACAATAAAAGAATTTTCTGAATAATTTTGCGAGTACTTTAAAATATTAAATTAATAACTCCTACAAACACAAAATTCTTTTCACATTAATTACAATATTATATCGTCTCATAAATAATAACATTTAATTATTATTTAAAGCTCTCCATTAATTATCTCTCTCTCTCTCTCTCTCTCATTTATAAATTGGCTTGATTCAATTTAAATTTTCAAAAATGAGATTCGTATATCGTCAACTTTGATCAAAATTATTTGATATTTTTGATGTAAAATAACTATATCTTGTATTATTTATTTTTTCACACAGAGGAAAATTAATTTTCTGTTAAATGTAGTTATGTAACGATCGTATTGTACGTCAAAATGCGAACAGTGATCTGATTATACAAAGTTTCCAAATTGTTTACTCGTGAGAGAGTTGTGATCATTCCCATCCCTTTCCTCCCCGTTTATAATCGTGTTCCATATACGCGTGAATTAATAGCAAAATTAAATTAGCTTCACGCTCTACCGTAAAAACCGAGTTTTGCCATTCGTTCTATATAATTCGCAAATAAAGGTTCATTAACTCAAATATGTCATGTACAAAATAAAGACTAAATATTTTCTCATTAACAGGCATCATTATACATAAATCGATGTAAAATTTATATATTATTAATATTATTAATAACTGCAAACCTCTAGAATTAACAGTAATTATTTATGTTCCTTTGTGGAATAAGTTGCTCAAGAAGCTTTTAATTTCTTTAATAATAAAACAGAAAAGACGACAGGATGATTCAAAGAAACCGCTGCACGTTGGCAAACATCTGCTTACGACGAAAATGAAATATATACGAGATACTACTTTAGAGTCTAGGACAACTCTGAAAAGTTTTCCTTGGCAAAAAATATGGGCAAGAAAAAGGAAAATTCTCACAAAATTGGTCGACGTTAATCACAACACAGAATTTTCTTCCGTTTCATCAATCTCGACATTTGTTCCATTGTCCACGGCGGGAAAATATGCGAAATGACGATTATCTCGTTTCATGACTAATTATAACTTTCCGAAACGTTTCCTTTCTTTCTGGAAACTAGATTATCGCCACTGCTATTGGCACGCAAATTACTTACTCCATCGTAACAGAGAATCTTCGATATTCTTATGATGATTGGTAGATAGCATTAAAGTTGCATAAACTTTTCTGCGCGCCGTCACTCCACACAATGCCTCTAATGCATCTAACATAGGTCAGTCGGGAAGTTCCGAGACAAAGAACAGACTCGATGCGCGAAGAATAGTTTAAGGTATTCGCAAACAAAAAAAAAGACTGAATCAAAATTTATTAAATTAGGCCGGGAGATAATCCGCATTTTCGCGGGAAGACATCAACTCGATGACACTTTTCCTTCTTGAAGGTAAAAGTTGCCTCAGTTATTAGAGAGGGAATTAGAGGGAACCATGAGGATGAACAACGAAAACAGAAATCATATCAAACTTGTGAATTCAAGCTAACGATAATATCCGTGCATTATATAATACGTCCAAACTTTCGCACGATAAGTTCAGTATTATGTTCAACCATAATAGTGCTTCTTTCAGAGAATAAGTACCTTTAGTAAAGATAAAAGATACTACATTTTTTATGATATAATAAAGATATCTCATATAACTTGCCTGAGAAAGAGAGAGAGAGAGAAAGAAAGAGAGAAAGAAAGAGAGAGAGAGAGAGCTATAAACGATAATAAGATGTACTTAATGTAACAATAAATTGATTTTCAATTCGTGGATACTATGCATTTTCACTAATAGCATTAGTAAAGTTATATCATACATTCAAATTAACAGAAATGTTGCACATAACGCGGTGCAACATTTACCACAAATTCGCCACAGCAAAACGGATTTTTGTACAGGCTCCGTATGTAAAGAGATCACGATCTCTCGCGCGCGCGGAACGGCGTAAATATTTGTTTCGTTCAACTCCTCGGAGAAGAGATTCCTTCTTTTTCTCGCGAAAACACGGGAAATGCGAAATGGTTGTCGTTTTCGTTGACACGTTTGCCGACACATTGTCGTACGCGGAAAGCAGAAGCAAACCGCTCAACGAAGACAAATAACCGCGTAGACAGAGAAACGCGAGCATTATCTCATGCGGCACACAAGTCACATTTGTGTCCGAGTAATTCGGCATTAATTACAATTCTTTTCTTTTTTTCTTTTCATCGAAACGCGCCTGTCGCGCGACTGTCATCGCAATCAAAGTCGCTCGACAGCTCCGTTAAATTTTCTCCTAACTGCTTCCGATTGCATTTCACGCAGCGCCAGAGGAGCACTCTCTTCAGCGAGCCAATTGCTCGAGATAATTACGCCAAGATAATTACAACGATCAATCCGTTTCTGTATCAATTGAAATGTATTTATAGTCGAAGCGTTCTCGCCCGAAGTTACAAATACTTTGGTTACACAACGGTACAATGCCGCGAGTCTCCTGCTGCTCTGGACGTTCTCGATGCGCTTTATACAGTGTGTCCCAGACACACCGCGCGTAGGTGGCTTTCAACGAGAGATTCTTTGATCTTTGGCATGGACTCGATCTCGAACTTTTCGACATTTTAAAGCCGAATATTGCAGCTTCTCAGTCATAAACGAGTGAAAATGCAGAGAGCTCTTCACTTTTAACTTTTCAAAAAGGGGAACTTTCCCGGGGAATTGCGCGCTGGCATGCAAAGAGGTAATAAAACGCCGCTCTTTATTTGATTTCGAAAGTGCAGAACTCACTCTATTTTTTTTTTGCTACGTGTTTGGATTTTTTATTCGCCAGGCGCCACCGTAGCAGCGAACTTGGTCACCCGAATCTGCACTCGAAAACCGCGCGTTCGTAAAAACGACGTTGATCGATGAAGAGTGTGCGCGTCTAGCGACAATATACATATAAAATAAAGAAATGTTATACACGTTCACAGAGAGAAGTGTCTTGTCATAGTATTTTTGAGAAAGAGAATTACGACTAACAAGACTAAATGACCAATTCTGATTCGCATTCAGAGAAAAATCTGTAAAACCGTATTGGCAACGAGGAAACGTGATGAGAATGTAAAGTCAACATTTTTCTCTCTCAATTTATTTAAATGAGATTATGCAAAATCACATAACCACCAAAATATAGTTTTTTAAGCCTCGTTATAAATATAATTCCAAATCGCGCACTTCAATCCATCGCACAATTAATCTTATTTCTCGCGAGAGAAATTCGTCAAATTAATCCTGACCAGATATTCCAAATTATTCACTAAAATTGACAAGCTTGCTTTACACAAATCCAGGGTTTTAAATAATTATCACATTAAGTACTGCTCGTTCTGCAAAGACTATGAAAACACGTCAATTGTTTTAACACGAAAATTAGTTAATTATTTCGTTATCTGAATAATTCAGTCCAAGGCTTCGAAATGCCGTTGGAATAATATTCCTAACGTCGATAAACAGTCGAAGCACTGAAGTCGCAATTGAAATGCCTAATCGCATCGTCAGTCGCTCTCGAGAAAGGATCACTCTTGGCGAACATCCCCAGGGCAACTCGACTCGCTCCTTCGCGGTACTTACTCGTCCGCCAAGAGAGTTCATTCTCCTGGAGAACGTTTCGGAGAAGGAACGGAGCGAGAGAGGATCACTTGGCCTAGCGCAAATCCACAATCGAACAATGTAAAAAAATGGGACGATGCACTCTACGGCAATTTACATCGGGATTTACCGAATGGTTTTGCGGTGCGATCCGCCGTGACGGCGAGAGAGACACGCGCGTAAATGGCACACGCGAGCGGTGACGCGCTTGCCTCACACGACGTAGTCGTGTCTCGGAGTCGAAAAGCCACGGAGCCGTCTGCCGTGAATAGTCGATGTCCTCGATAACGACTCTTGAGGAATCTCCTCGGTTCACCGCGCTGTCCGCCGCTTATCACCACGGAGAGCGAACGCCGGAGGATAGCGAAGGAGGTGGAGACGCGAAGGTCGGCTGTCCCGGCGAGTCGGAATTTCGGCGTGAGGCGCGCCTCACGCGTCCACGGCTACGATCGCATGTCGTCACACCGCACCGACGATCGTGGCATCGACGTTGATGCGTCGCGACGCGATCGGATACGCGCATCGCGCGCGGCCCGTCGTCGTCGTTTCCGGACGATGCACTCGCGTCGTCACGGGCAACCTTCGATCAGGATAACGTCTCCCCGTCTCTCGCGCGCGCGTCTAAACGCGTCACACTCGTGTGTCCGTTGCTGCGTTGGCTGATGCCTCCCGGGTGCGCCGAGCCGCGCGCGATACGACGCGCACACCAGCCGGCACGAAACGCGACTGACTTTGCGTTCGACTGACGTAGAAACAAGAAGGAGAGCGAGAGAGATAGAGAAAGAGAGAGAGAGAGAGGCAGAGACGGAGGGAAAGGAGATAAAGACAGAGCGAGTCAGACAGAGGCGGGAATCGCGCGCGGGCCGATTTGCGACGCACGTACGCACGCACTCATGCACGCACGCACGCACGCGTGCACGCAACACGTTCGCACGCACGCACGCACGCACGCACGCGACAGTGCGCGCTGCTTGGGCGACGATGAATGGAGCCCGAGCATACCCGGAGCGTGTACTTGTACAAAGAGCCGCGTGCTAACTTCGGCCGCCTCCGTCGGTGGCGGCAACGCGCGAGACATCGACGACAACCGAGAGCGCGCAAGGTGGTGGCGGCTGAAACCGGGCCCGGGGGGGTAGGTAGGACGGACGCGAAACTACCCGCGCCCTACCGACCCCGAGCTACAGCGCAAGAGCAACGGGGGCGTCCAGCCGACCCACCGCCGCACCGCGCCGGCAGCGGAAACGTACGAACGCCGACGTTCTCGCTCGAGTCCGGGTTCAAATTTGTTCTCGGGCGTGAGGGATTCCGAACCATGACACCGGGGACCACCACCCGGAAGGCGGGTTGTGAACTTCCGCCGCGAAAACCTCTTTCTTTCTCTCTCTCTCTCTCTCTCTCTCTCTCGCGTATTCGACGTATCAGACGTACCGAGAGCTAACGGTCTCTCGGGCTTTCAAAGCCGACTGAGGAAATGTAAAATTTCATAACGCGCTAATTCTCGTCGAGATATTTTTTGACAGCAACGCCAGCACGTTAAATGACAACGCTTAACAAACCGATATTTCTTCTGTCGAGAAAGGGAAAATAGTAATTTCCCTTTAAAAAACGAAATACTCGTAATCTTTAACAGATAAAAGCTAAAGCAGCATTACGGTACTTCGCTCCTGCGGCACGTAGAAAGAAATCGCTATGAGAAACGCCATTATGGTCTTAGCTCGATGTATTATTCGATAAGTTTTCTTCGGATTTTCCCGGACGCAGCAATTTATCCGAAAGAATTCGTGGAATACTAAACTTGCTTTCAGCCTCCAAGTCCCAGGAATCGAAACTTTTTCGTTCAAGTAGATTCGAGCTTGATAATACAATTTGATTCGCAACCATTTGACAAACTCGTTATATTGTATGAACGAATCGTATTTCAACATTTCCGCAAGTTTTTCATATGTGAGAAACTTTTTACTTGCGGCATTTAACATATTCTAATATTTTATACAGAAGAATATTTTATATCTATTTTTAGCTATATTACGCTCAAGAAATGTAAATTTTCAATCCATTATTAATGATTGATTTTGCAATGAAACTTTAACTAGAGCTTGACCATTTCTATATAATAATGATATAGAAATAATGATTTTTGTATCAAGATTTAATATTAAACGAATATATGCTACTATTTTTGCATCGAGGCTGGCTTCTTCTATTAAGCTGGCGCATTCAATAAATTTGACAGCTTACGGTTTTTACGGCCACTTCTGCGGCATCCCGATAAGTCACTCCATTCGACGTGCTCAATTGTCGCGCGGCCGAGATGCGGAACGAGCTTCGGCATAGTCAGGCGTTTTTGGAACTCAATTCTGACGTAATGGATGTATGTGTGTACGAAGTTTGTGGCGCGAGCACATCGTCAGCTGCGCTAACTTTCCGATAATTGCGCAACTCGTTCTTCCGGGCGAGGTAAGAAGAGAGAAGAAAGAAAAACAGCGGCAGTCTCTAGCGATCCAATGCATAATACAGCTCGTTATCCACGCGCGGCGAGCTCGTTAGAGTTTCAAAAGCGGTGTCGGCCCGGATTGCAAAATGTGATAACGGAGGCACTCGCGATCCAGGCCCAACGACGTCGCTTTACGGTGCAAGGCTTTTACGATTACTGTCCACCGATAAGCCTCATGTAGTTCTCGAGGTCGGTGATAGCGCGATACCTCCGACAACGTATCACTAAACAGTGGCTCTTTTTGCCTCAATCACCACACGAAGATCGACGACTGCAGCTTATTAAAAAAAAAAGAAAGAAACTTTTTGATGCACTCTCGGTATTTGGCGATCCTCGCTGAGGAATCATGGATAGTACCTAATATCTTTTGTTGAATAAAATCTTAGTTCTTATATACGCGCTTGTTCAGCGGCTGCTTTTATGAAATGGGCACGCGTAAATCATAAACTTTGCTGTGGAAGCTTAGGCAGTTTTGGGATATGTTAGGGCGGAACTGAGAAGTTTCCTTTGATATCGCGTAATCATGTCGGACAAATAGATCCTTAATCCTTAAATTACGAGGCGTATTTCGACTATCCCGCGGAAAGTGCGGCTCGTTATATTTCATCCTTTCGTGAGTCCGAAGGAAACGACAAAAACATGTCGGTATGAAATAGAAATGTCAACTGCGCTTAAGAGACGAATGGATACTCCTTACTCGGCAATCAAAATACTAATAACAAAGCGAAATATTTAAATATCGGAATACCGATAATCTAAAATAAAGAAAAAAATGTAACGTATTCAATTTCATTTAACTTAAAATAACATTTAACAAATTAATTTCAAATCGCTTTTGTTCGAGACTTTGAACTATAGTTATATAAAACCGGACAAAAACAAGTATTTCGATGTTAGATAAGTGACGTAACATTTCGTAGCATCAAAAGAATGCGATTAAATAAAATTCTGCTTTCAATAAAAATCATATTAATAGGCAATAAAAAATATTCGGTGAGTAAAACAGTAATAATAATAGTATTGAGAGAGCGATTATAATATACACATCATGTGTTGGTCTCGTTATATCTACTGACTGATTTAATAAAAGTAAAACATAAAATCTAGTCTTGCATTAAAAGAAACTTTTCAAATTGACTAGCCTCACTAAATCTTTCAAGTCCTAAAACTATGTTATATGTTCTTTTGGATTTTATATACTTTACATATGCATATATTTATCAATGCTGAACATAGTGGCACGTGCCTTTGATGCCTGCGGTAACACAAAGATGTTTCTCACGATCAATTTTTTTCGTAAACGTGCTGACAAAAATTCGCTGTCTGCCGTATCGGGCAGCACAAGTGTGACTTATCAGTACTTTTCATATTTACATGTTCGAGCTAAATCCGTATTGCGCACCTGTATCGATGAATATTACCGGACTATTGAGTGTTCGTTGTAACTGTCAGTGCCAATCGTTTCAGCTATAATAAAATTAAAAGAAATTATTTAAATAAAAATGTACATGGTTACAAAATAAAAGATTTCAAAAGATAATCGAAATATATTATGTACACAAAATTAAGTATTTATGTAAATAGAATGATGATGAATATTGATGGATAGATAAAAAAAAATAAAAGATAAATATTTACATATATAATTGTGTTTGAAATTATCATATATAATTGAAAATAGCTTTGTATTTTTCAGATTAATATCTAAACGATAAGTAACTCTAATCACGTTATTTTCGCACGCAACGATAAAATAGTAAAATAACTAATACTCTAAAATAAAGATCACTGCTGAGAATTATAATTATCCATCTCCTTTGAAGTAAAAACAGTATTTTCATCATGTAAAATAACGGAGGTGCGTCGCGAGAGATTCAAAAAGTTCAAAGAAACGGAAAAAAATTCTTTTTCTGCCTAATTCAGTGGAAAATCGCCCACGAAGGTCTCGTTTGAAAGGTTCCAAGTACTCACAGAGGAAATTCGTTTTTCTTTCAATTATTAAAATAACAGGAGCCCCAAAATTGATTTCGGAATACACGGGAATTCACTTGCGGTAAATTTAAATCCAACATGCCGATCCTGAGGCCTGTCGAATTGCGCAGCATTGTAACGTCAGTGCAACAAAGTATCGTCAGTAACGTTATTGTTCGTTACAACGAATAGGCGCACATTACACGACGAGCTAATTAACGCCACGAGTTGAATTGCGTAAGAATACAAATTACGTCTCTCACGTGACCGCAACTAATTCTACTATATCTCATATTCGCCCACACAAGAAAAACGTACCTTACCTATTATTTATCTCGTTTGCATCACATTATACGAAATAAATTGCAAATACATTTACATATTAAATAGTAGTATTGAAAATAAACTCTAGATACCCGTCGAGATAAAAGTACCTTGCATTCTTAAATTTTAATCACGTATACGAACACGCATATGAAGCATACAGACCAATTGTTAAAAATTATCTGTTTTAATATCTCGAAAACTTTAACTTGAGAAAAGAGAAAAGAGGATCAGTATTCTCATGTTGTAAAAATTAATGTGTAGATACAATCTGTGATGATAAATTCGATATTACGCATCTTCGAATGTGTCGCCACACGCATAGTGCGCAGCGATTTGAAACTCCTGTCACGCAATCCCCGCTTAATAGGTTTTTACAGTATTGCATCATTAATCGAATTTTATTGATCCGTATTTCGTATCCGTATCGAGCAGTCGCGACTTTATTTTAACGACCGAAGTGCACATGCTTAGATATAATTAAACTCAAAACACACAACAACTGATTTTTAAGTGGCAACTTATATGTATTTCTCGAATAAGAACACTTCAATTTCTTTAAATTAATTATTTAATTATCGTCTAATTATGCACCGCGAAATATTTTTTTTTTTTTAAGATTAACGTGACAATTGCGACGTGCAATAACAGATATGCCTTTATAATGATGCGGTATTTAATATATATACATGTTGTTTAAGTTATGGAAATACGATTAAGTTGACTCTCGTGATTCATGATAAAACATTATTTATGCATTCAGATCCGCGCGTCCGCGGCCGGCCTGTTTTGTTATCCGCGGTTTCATTCCGCGGAGAAACTACAACGTACTAGCGTTTGTCCGGTAATAATCCCGGAGCCGAGTTACGACACCGACGCGGAGACGGAATAATTTGTCATATGATGTCAGGCGTGCACGCGTACGCACTAAGCGCGGTTATAACATCTGGCAAGTGTTAAGGTGCGTTTAAACTTGCGCGATCGGCAAATGCAGAGTGCGCAACGGTTTAAATGCGCGCTCTAATACGAAAGAATTTCAAATTTTATGTCGACATTATTATTCATTATCTACTTTACATAGGATACTTTATACAGAATACGTAATTCAGACGTACTATGCCACGTAAATCAAAGTGTTTGCAATTAGACACGTGGAATCGGATAAAAAAATGTGCGAGGACAGCTGTAGCGCAATCTAATAATTTACGACTATCTTTCTAATCCTCTCTCCCTTTCTCCCATACTTGATCTATATTGCAGAGATATTTTTCTCGCGTTTTTCATGCTTCTCGAGATATTCGTACGATACATAAAAAATCTTAAGGGTCGACCCCTTAGAATTTGGCTTTATTCTAAATTATCTGACGGGGCGAAGTAATGCGATTTCGATGTTTGAGGAAATTTCTTCGAAACGGCCGCTCTTTTCATAACCAAGCGGATACGTGACTTCATCTTTAAATGTATCAAAGTAACATTGCCGCAAACGCTATTTAAGCGTGTTTCCGAAAGAAGATTTCTCAACAAAGTTTAATCCGCTAATATAATGCAATTTTCTTTAAACAAATTTCTTGGATCAATTCTATCGACGTTTTCAACTCGTGAAATTTCTACACGCGAATTCAATCAATTTATAGAAAACATTTTTTAACTCTAGGAGAGATCTCGTGTGTTAATTTATGTTGGTTCTCCATTATCGTTCGTGTTACATCGAATCGCACGACATCAACGCACCTTAGACGCATAAATTCTCGACAGGCAGACGTGAGTAATCGATACTACTGATTTGCTGGAGAATTCAATGTGTCGTGATGGATTAAATGTCGCGCGAACATATTAATCCGCTTGCGCTATGCTTTGACGATAATGATCGCATATGCGATCAGCTCGCTATCACTTGCACCGGTCGAAATGATAATAATAAAAATGATAATAATTTTAATGATTTATCCCGCAAAGAATCCCGTTATCGAATAAAACATCATTCCGAGCTAATATTTGCATCGTGTGATTAATCATTCGACAGTGGCAGGAGACATTTCTTTTTTTTTCCTCTTCGTCAAGCTCACTGACTGCTCGCAATGTTTGGCGACGCACTTTTGCCCGGAGATATAATAATTACGTATCACACTTCTGGAATATTGGCTTGATCGATAAATTCCAATTCAGCCCATAGCAACACTTAACTTTAATACTTATCGAAACAAAACTGTTAGTTCAATTATAATCCAATTTTCTTTATATAATTCTAAACTTTTCTGATTTAATTTCTATCGTGTGCTTAAACTTCTTTCGCACAAAGCACTTTGGAAGCACGGTTGTTTTAACGAGACCGGCGACAGCTTTGAATTCGCAACGAAGACGCCGGTGACCTTGCGCGAAGAACTGTGAGAAAAGTTGATCGGACTTTTAAATAGACACTGGCAACTAAAAGCCCGAACTAACATTAATTGAGCCAATTATCAAGGCTTATTCTTTCGAGTAGTCGTATTTTCGCCGTTATCGTACTTAAGAGTTAAGTAAAATCGAGAAAAGTGATAGCTTACATTCGCGTTATTAGCGTCTCTCGAATGCAGCCCCACCCACAAGATTCCATAATTCTAATTCTATTCTCCGTTATAGATTTGAGTCGAAATTGAGAGCCTGCGAATATTACATAACGGCTATAACTACAAGTTCCTACAAGTTTCATAAATTATAGCGGCATTAAGCAGAAATAATTGCACCGACCTCTCATTGGAGCGTCACGTATCGTTCGCTATTCTCTCAGACATTGCACTCCCACATACCGCTGCTGGGTTTTATGTGGATTAAGAGAGAAACCAAGATCCCGTGAAGCATGCTAATACGCGATGACTCCGCTCTGCATTCATCAACAAGTAAATTCCCAAATTCTTTCTAATTATTACAGAAAATAAAAGCAGTTATTTTCGTGAGTTTAAAATTATTTTAAATTTGAATTAAATTTTCATTATTCAATATTCAATTAAATTTCAATTATTATTAAATCATACACTAAATTTTAAAAAAAATTGTGTTAATGATATCAATTTCCCTGTCTTGACCAAATTTTTATTCAATCAATTTGTTCTCGTATCAATTATACGTGTATTTGATTCAGAAATAAAATCTAGTAATGGGAAAGAACAATGTGCCGAGTCGTGAGTTTTGATCGATAAAGAACATAGTTAACTTGTTCATTTTCTTTTTTAACAAGCGGAAGATTTGCGCGATAGAGCAGAATATCCGTCTGTAATTAAACGGTTTCCATCGAATTTAAATGAAAGCCCTAAAACACTGCGCGTTTGTTAGCCGATGCAACGGTGCGGATCAAACTTTATCCTCCATATCCGATCAGTCGCGAATTAAAGAGAAGACTCTGACGAGAGCTCGGAATACGATTAATATTTGTCAGTGCGATTATGAGCAGCATTTAGTACATGTAAAATTAAACAGTTATTTAACTGCGGTCGCGAGGAGATATTTTAGGATCGTGAAATTGACGCACACGACGACGTGTATTCTGAACGATTTGAAATAATCCGCTTTTCCTGGCGACGCGCTAGTTCTGTCGCTTTGGAGTTCCCTAAATACCGAATATAACGATCTCTACTACGAACGAACTAAACTGACAAACAACTCGACGAACTCCGCGTATGCGTTCGCATTTTACTCGCACCTATTTCAAGGAAATATTTAACCCTGAAATAAAATTAGGGACGAAAATCTGCATCGGCCAAACTTTAAACAACTGCTGCCAACTACAACACTACAGTAAAGTGTCTCCTGAATCCTGTAAACACGTAATATAACCTATGACGAAAGTCGCCGGAAAATGTACGATATACTGGCAAAATATTATATCAGCATTATTCTTATTGAACTAACATCACTTGTATTTCACCATTTATGTCAGCAGCATGTCTAACTCCTTGTTCAGAAGCCCGAGAATATTACAATATCGACATGTCGCGCTTTAAAGCTGTCAAGAAATCTCGGGAATATGTATGTAACACGAAGCAAATGCACATTTTATGACAATCGCAAAGTACAATCAAACATATTTTCAATGACATATCGTACATTTCTTTCAGAACGATAGTCATAAAAATCGTGCTAAATAAATATTCTAGTTTGAAAAAACATTTCAGAAAATTTTCAGCAAAATGATAACAAACACTTTATTTTACTTTTATAAAAATGAGAGATTTTTTCAGTTTATCAATCTATTGACATTCCAAAATATAAAAGATAACTAAATATTTTTAAATTAATAAAATAGATTTTGTTGCTTTTAAATTAAGAAAGATAGATATAAAGTCTTTATAGTATTTTCATTTTTCAAATATTCAACCAGTGATAAATTATCATCGTTAACAATTCGAAGAATATTATTTATTATAATATCGAAAATAAATATTAAATCTTATGCTCTCTTTTCTAAAGTTTCTTACGTAAGAACGAAACTTTTTACCATTCAATGTCTTTATAAATACCTGAAAGATGAATGAGAAATCACGGGATTTTTATAACTCCCCCAAATCGCTTCGATGGAAAAGTTTTGCCGACAGATTTGCAGGGAACTTTGTTAGTTTACATATGGAGAAAAATCAGTTTTACTTTTCGTATAATTTCTAACCATTTCTCTCGGTTTCTGTCAAAACTTCATAATTTAATTGGAATAACGAATAAATTACTGATCAGAAAAAAATTTTCAGTAATCTAATCTAATCATCATTTCTTTTTCCCTTTAATTTAGGTTTTAGTTTTAGCAGAGAGTACAAACTTTATTTTCTTGTTTAAATTATATTAATTACTTAATTTTATAACTGTTAATGTGAATTTCAACTATTTATACTAAAATGCAGCTTAGAAATCTTTTTTATTATATCGTGATTTTCATGAGTTTAGAATTATTTTTAAAAGCATTTCAATTTTCAATATATATTACAAACTGAGTCTTTTTTATTTAGTATTCGTCTGGCAATATTGCAATTAACATTAAAAAGGTAGACAATCAAGTTAATAATTAAATATTCATGAACAGAATGATAATAGAATATGATAAACAAATATGATTTTTAAAGAAAGATATTGGTTGTTTCTCTGAAAAAAATTAAATCATTTTTCATTATCTGTAAAAAATGATTTATAAGGGGAATTTTTTCATTCCTTTTTAATCTTAGTTATGTAAAAGAGAAAAAAACTTAATTGAGCTGCGTTTGTATTTAATTGAAATGATGTTATTCAAACTGATCGCGAAACATGTTGACTTCACAGTTGGATTAATGCAAAAGGTAGCAGATGGTGAAATGACAGTATAACCTCTTGGCATCCCACTGAACCATGCGCTCGAGGGCAGACTATTTGGAAGATCGCCAACGACGCGTTTATTGCCGTAAATTATCGTAAAAACGTGCGTACATCGAGATATCGCGCCAGCTAGACGTCATAACACCTAGGTTCAATGATCCGTCAAAATAACACTTGTCTCATGATTTTAAGTGACAGTACAAGCGACAAAATATTGTAAAGTATATTGCAGAGACAGTAAGAAACTATCCTCGTGAAACATCATGACACATTTACAATTATTTTACTGCGTATCGCAGTAAAAGCGACTGGTAAGAATAGCGAAATGACATGATGATGAAAATAACGACCGATATTAATATTGTAGTAAATTGAGTTTAGTGTTTATAGAGCGCAAAATGAACAATGTCGATATGGCGATGCATTATTTGTGAAATTTGTTTTATCAAATTATTCATGTTATCCGATTGTTATTAATGAATTATGGAACAACGATGAAAATATGAGAGAATGCGGAATAACGTTTTTCAAAAATGCAGTCTTTCATAGATAGAGCGTACAGTGACAAATAATGTGATAAAAATGAATGCAAAAATGGATCAAAAATATAATTATTGATAACCTCCATTGTGCAATTCGATAAAAGACTCTCAAGACTCTCGGGATGAGTAGCTTTTATCGCATAAAATGTGAGGTAAACAGCAGACGCGTATCGTTCGTCGGTGAGACGTTTGAGTAATATGAAAAGAAATTCCTTCGATGTCAAGAGAGAAAATATGAAACGCGATCGTTGGCTTCACGCTGAGCGAGATAAATAGACGGCTGGACCGAAATGAAAGAAAAAGAACATGCAAGAGAACGAGAGACGGAGAAACAGCGAGATGCAGAAGTATCCCAAAATTTTTTTAACCTAATTTGTAAAAACAATTTCGTAGATCGCATATTTTCTTTAATTACTAGTGAACGCGCACGCGCTGCTTTTTCTGAAAACATTATCGTCACATTATGCCTTAAATTGATTGTAATATTCCATTAATTAGGAAATTTAAACAAAGTAGAAATATAAAAATATGTTGCTGAATATGTTAAAGAGTGAAAAGATTGTTCGATAATGGTGGTTCACTAATCATTAGCCGACTTCATCCTTGAAATTCACGAACGTGAGTATCACATAGCGAATCGTATGAAGAGTATCGGAAATTATTTATCCGTAACATCTTTAGTAAATTGTACTTGGAGAGAATCATGCAGGCACAAAAAACCGGTTCTCAAAGCACAAACTGCACACCGCAGCGATTTCGTTCGTGACGTTCTGTCATCACTTATCACACACTTAGTCGCGCGTCACTGACACCGCGGAGATAACCAAATCCGTTTTAGCGCCAAACCGCGCATAAAGGCTTGAGGATAAAACGTATTTACGTGCGATTAGTACGACAATATTGTGCCACAATCATCGCATGGGTTGGCACTTGAGTAACCGAGAATATCAGTTAAATATCACCCGATAAGAAAACATTTTCAAAGAAGTTTTAACGATATCGTCGCTTTTCCTGATTATATATTTCGCAAAAAATTTATATCAAATGCTTCAATAAAATCTTTCTCACTAATACGTTCGTCCTCTTGATAGTAATTATATATCGCAACTATTAAAATGTTGTAAATTTATTGCTAATACATATATATATTTGCTAATTTTTTGCTGAATTTATGACAGCAGTATGTACAGCCCGACTTGTACCTTAAAGCGAGAACGTGAAAGATAAAGGGACTACCCGATTTGCATACCGAAAGCGTAGGCAAGCGAAAAACTGCGATGGACTTTGTCTCATCCCCGTTGATCCTCTTTTTGGCGACTTCTCGTTTGTTTCTAAGACGCAGGGATTGCCCGACCTCGATTCTTTTATATTTAGTAAGTCTATACGAGATTTTCTTCGACAATGATGATTTCGTAGCCCATTTGGCAATGCCTTCCTATCTCGTTATTTGCGATTTCAGGCTAAACGGCATAAAATTCAGAGAAATAAACATATATCCTTGAATTTTTCCTCCATCTTAGAGACCATTTCTTTCTTGATATTACGAAGTGTCCAACTTGCACGATTCTCGTAAAATCTCATACGGCGATCACATACATACAGATATATAAATTCTGTCGCGGAAATTCCGCTCTATAAACAGTTCGTTGCCCGAGTCAAATTTAAACTTTCTGTCGTTTCTCTCGAAAGTACTTAACTCCCGCGAGAACTTACTTCGCTTGAAGAGTTTCGGTTTCGAGAAATTCTGGAGATGAGCTTATCGCGTCTTCGCTAAAGTGCCGCTTTCTCGAAACGCACGTTTAAGCGCACTCGTGCGCTGCACGGGTCTTAGAGTCACGTTTCACAGAGGAAATCTTCCGGCGTGCTTCTCATACCGGGTATCCTTTTCGCGACCTTCTGCCTGCTGGATTCGCGATATTCTTGCGCCTTTCTGTCGACTCTCGCGACGACTTTCGAAGTCGTAATTCGAATCGGTCGCTTCGGGTATCCTGCGATGCTCGTGGTCGTCAAAGGAGGCTGGTTCTCTTCTGCGTGCAAGTGGCGACCGATACAGGAAACGGAAGTCCTGCCAACTCTCCAGCGCTTTTCGCCCGCAAACTTCTCGGTTAGACACATGGGACTCGCGATATCTCGTCGATAGCTTTCATTGTCTCTATTCGATAATGATGACGTCTCATGAAATTTCTTCGCGTCGAACGAAGGAATCTGAAAGTTCAACTTTGGTGCCGTCTCAACAGCGTACCTTGGAATCACGAAATCCACGTCTGCAGTTCTCGGCGATTCCGATATTTCGTCGGTGAGAACGATAGGAACGATAGTGATTTTCTTTTTGGTCCTCGTTGGTAAACGGAGATATCGCGTTCTTCCGAATTCCGTCGTCGTCGTCAGATCCACCTCATCTTTCCTAAATTCGGGAAATCTCGACAGATTTTCCGCAGCTGATCGAGAATCAACTTTCTGAACACAAAAGTCGCGCTTGCTCGCCACGTTCACGGATGCGTTTTGTTTATTCACGTCGACGGAGTATATCTTCGCGAGAGACTCGATCTTCGTTGCCCCTTTCGAAAGATCGGCGCGCACTTGTTGCACAAAAATTCTAGACACCTTAGCGGCAAATAAGATGTCACTCGGTGACGTCGTTGTCAGCGAAGCGCTCGTTAAACGTGGATACTGAATAGGACTAACCGCTCTGTTGGTGTAACGCTTCTCGATGGTGCGAAACTCCGTATTCACGCTGACGACACGAAACTGAGGGGCGCAAGCTGACGCAGACCCTGCTTGGAGTATTCCGCAATCGGGATCTACACCAGGCTCGATCGATTTTAATGCGAATGCTGAGGGGATTCGATCGTCTTTGGCGACGCGCTCGGTTTCACGCGGGATGCTCTCGTGGTAATTGCCACCGCATTCCGTTTCAACGACCATCGAATTCTGATTGCCCGAGGGAATCTCGGAATGTTCGTTCGACCGTTTATTCGCTGTTCTTTCGTTCACAGTGGACCAGTTGTTATCGGTCACTTCCATTATAGACATCGAAGAATTCCATCTTCGAATCTCAAAAGAGTTGTCGATAGACGTCCGCGAATCTTCCACAATCTGGTTGAGATACCGATGCGAATTGTACTCTGTTCTGTTAAAAATATTTGAAGGATTTGTATTGAACGAACCGTCCCATGCAGAAGTGGCTCTCTCTATTACGGCTTTAGATTTGCGATAGAGCTGAAAATTGCTATTGGAAACGCATCCGTTACGAGAGCAATCATCCAGAATATTTTCTTTCGGAAGCATATAGCTACTGGTCGTCGGGAAGTAAGATATGCTATTTCTGAGCCGACTGGAAGCCCAGGGATCATCGCGATTCTCGAGTGTGCGAGAGCAATCGCGTATGGCGGAACTTAACGCCTCCTGCCGACGGTTCGAGCTGTTCTCGTTTAACCAACTGGTACGAGAGTCTCTTGAAGTTGGTTTACCGACCACGGAGAAAGTCGAAGACGGCCCGGTCTTATCGACGAGAACGGATCGATTCTCGATGCCGGAGCTGATCGTGGCTGACCGCAGGTACGTTTGGTCGCGATCAGGAAAATAATCCGACACGCTCGACGACGGGGCGGATTGGACGAACGCGTCCGGCCGATTCACACGACAGAAGATATCAAGGTCAAAGCCTGTACCGCTGAGACCCAATGCCCGAGCTTTCCCGATGATCTCGCTGTATTGGCACTGAAGTGGACCCAATTCGTGGTCTATTTTCAGCAGCGTCTCCACGTCGGTAGACACTCTCTTCGATTTTCCGGAGTTATGCGGTAAAGCGAGAGGATCGGACAAATGTGGTGGGAAGTAGACCGACTTGATGGAAGAGTATGGATTTCTAGCAACGTCAACGAGGTCGTTGTCGTTTGTCACATTGATAGCACCCTCGTCATTGACGAATGTCGGAATTGCGTCTCGCCGTGGATTCCAATTCATTGCGCGCCGGTTATTTTTCGTTTCGTGAAGTGTCACTTCCGTCACGTGCTCCTCTGACCTGCCGTCATTAATCACCGTCGTATCCTATAGAGAAGGAAGATCGTGGGAAGGACGATCGATTTATCCCTCTTCTTCGCAATTCTTTATTTCTTATTTATCCTAATAAAGTTAATCTAGTCCCTACGCGAATCATAAAATATTTCCAAACAATAAAAATGAAAGATTAAACAAGTGATTTAGATAAATCTTTATATACGACTACTCATAAATAATTTTCCGTAAAATTTATTGCGAAGAAGATAAAGGAACTTGACTCGTTGAAAGTAAATGCCCATAAACGTACGCTAAGTCTCGGCAGCATCGTTCCCGATGCGAGTCGTCGCTTTTCATATCGTCGACCACGAAAATTGGTCATCGCGTCAGTCGTTAATGAAACCGTCGAAGGATAAGGAGAGATAAACGGTGCCATCCTCTTGATAATCATAGACATTTTCCTTTTACGCGCGGATAATGACGCGGCAGTTGTAAAGTCCGTGGAAACGCTCGGGATCTTGCTCTTCAGACTCGGCAGGGATTTCGACTTCTCAGACATCAAAATAAGACTATCACGAACATATGTGATTTTCTGGGTTAATCTGTTGTCCATGAGTTCGTGCGGCGGATCGGAAATAACTTCTCTCTTTATCGCAGATACATTTCCGTCGAATGCGGCGTGTTTGCTTAAGGAAGCGCTTTTCTCCTTGAAGTAAACGTAAAGCGATTCTTTCGCTCGGGCTTTGTGAATT
This sequence comes from Tetramorium parvispinum, assembly GCA_011638315.1. Lineage (NCBI taxonomy): Eukaryota > Metazoa > Arthropoda > Insecta > Hymenoptera > Formicidae > Tetramorium > Tetramorium parvispinum. Next base: position 28,448 of record VBVR01000033.1, read on the forward strand.
CCGGTGCCGCTCCGCTTCGAAAGGACCATGCCTTCGCTAGACGTTTCATAATCCCCTTCTGTATAAAACGGGACAATTTGAACACCGCAAAAGTATTGGAAATATCGCTTTAATGTAAAAATACTTCAATTTTAAATAAATAAAATTGAGAACGCTATCGAACAAATTGTGTTTAAAAAAATGAATAAACCGTTTAAAAAAATAAAATATTCCATGAAAATTCTGTGGACTTACAAAAAATGTAACAGAAAATATAATAAAAAGCAGTAAAAACGAGAAAGACCTATTTCTTTTTCCTAACTTTAATTAGAATTCAACGGAGCGATGATACGATTACTCTTTGAAGAACTCGAGATAATTAACCTAATTATAATTTTCTTAATTATTTTATATTAACTTCCTCAAAAATATCGAAAAAAATATCAAATATTTATAGATATTGCTGCGTTAATTATTTAATTTCTAAATTTGGCACATGGTTCTCATAGATTCAATTTTAACAGTTCTAAGATTAATGTCTCTCCCAAACTAACCGTCCGTGTCGGATGCGCAAGTGGTCGGGACGAAACTCGATACCGGCCAGACCGATCTTTCCGGTTCGTTCAGCTCGTCTCGCATCGTGTCGGCGGGGAAAGGCGACGCGGACGGGACGGCGGAGGCTGCAGCATGTTCCTGGCAATCTGTGCAACTGGCCTTCGTGTCGCACGACATTGTCACAGAACGGGAGGTTAGCTGAAAGCCGTCCTGCATCCCGGTGGACTCCACCGTTTCGCAGATGTGCAATCGTCACTAACAGACAACGCGACGACACGGTGCACTTCGGTGTTCACGCGGAGCATAATTTCGCGAAACTGGGAGAGACGTGTCGGCCGAAGTTGCCGAAGGAAGCTGAATGAGCAGACGTTGGCTTGTGACAAGCGAGATGACATCGTTACAGTCGAGATGCGAAACGACACTTGCAATTAGCGTCCTGGGCGTATCTCTCGAAAATCCTGTACCGTTGCATATTTTAATTCTATTGAAATCATTTATGTAAAATCATTTATGCAACTTTCGTGTAACGTCAACATGATGTATATTTGTCGTTTGCATACATTTGCATGCATTCACGATTTCGATCTCGCGTTTATTCACATTTGCGATATATTTTTTATTTTCATCACACTACTATATATACATATATTTCGCGATTTTACATCACGAATATAGAGATAGCTTTTGCTATATCTATAACGCGAAGATGTGCCTTCGCCACGTTCTTTTTTTCGCGAGTATCACACGTATTGGTTTCAGTACGTATACATCGTGAATTTCACACACATAGGTATATATATCTATGGTATGTATGTATACCTATGACAATATAAATCCAGTGGATTTCAAATGGCTGGTTTTTTTTTTGCAATCCGTTGCGAACCGGTGCAACCAATGGTTTCTGAATTGTTCGAAATAACGAGATCAAACTGCAACAGTACAAAAACCGCGAGCGCTGCACTCGATACCGCGATTACACGTAACAAAATACGGTAGCTATTTTAGCGATGAAGTTCGAAAATAGTTACAACAAACTCGTAATCAAACTGAAGAATATGACCTTCCGGATATGACGAGGACAAAATCACTCAGCGAATCGAAGATGATTGTGCAACAACATTTATCATTTCATCACGAAGTAAAAAATTATACTACTTATATTCTAATTGCAAGATATATTACAAGATACTACTCACATAAAAATGACACTACTTCACATTAAAATTTTCGAGAGCTAAGTCGCTAAATATAATTTATATACGTATTATTTTGAGCCATGACAATTGAGTTCAGGAAGTAAATAATTTTATTATAAGGAAAAAATCAATAGAATCGTTAAATTTTTATCATGGATATAAGTTACGCATGACGTAAGAGAAAAGAAAGAGAAAAGGACCAGCAAAAAGAAAAGAGAATACAACCACGGGAAACTCAATATATAAGATAAAAGGGAAAGAGAATACGTTAAGTAACTCTAGTGATTACGTTTACGAAATACGGGCGAGCAAGTTTTGGCTGATACGCTGATACTCGGCGAAAGTATAAGCTCATCATTTCGACACTTCGATCGCTGCATAAGTAGCGTTTCTCATAAAGCATCCGAATTTTCGTAAAAGGCACAATATTCTAATCGGTTCACATATAGCAGAATAAAATCAAATTACGTAACGTATGCTAATTCGAAGCACTTCTAGCTGACTGTAATTTACATAATAATCGAGGATCACCGAAACAGTCGTTTAAATAATTAGTAAATTAAATATCTGCAGATAGGAGAAGCTATTATTATATAATTTATATTGTAGTTCAACTGGAAATTTCTATAATGTGCATTTAAGGTATTTAAAATTAATTTTGAGTTATGTTCGTGGTATCTTTTCGTAGCTTCGCGCGATATCTTTTACAGCCTGGAATATTTTTGGCTTTATTCGTAAAAACGAGTCCCGCAACTCCTGTATTTCATAACTTTTATATCTGCCTTTCTACATTTGTCCTATAGCAGATTTAGCGATTCTCCGAAATTACGACACTCTACTAGACTTGTAAATATTCTATTTCTCGCTGATGATGATGATGATGATGATGCAGATTCACGATACCGAGTTTCTGAAGTTCCAACCATATATTCGCGTCGCATATTTACCGTACATTGCGGCCACATTTTCAACGAATATCTCGTATAAACCAAAAATATTCATTGCACTGAAAAAACGCTGCGCGAGTTTTACACCACATGTTTGATCCTATAATCTGTTTTCTCGCATGATGTAGTACATACATGTACCATATTGTGTATTAGCTTTATACCATTGCAGAATATCTTATTTGCAGTAAAAGTCAATTCGTTTTTCAAATGACTTTACGAAACATGGAAATGTTCAACTCTTCTCAAGTTTAGATATAATTTACAGTAGCGCAAAATATCGCGAGGACAATACTTGCAGAGAGAAGTTTAAAAATTATTTTAAAAAACTAGCATAAAAAATGTATTATATTTTTATTGCATATATATATATATATATATATATAATCGTTTCAGAATACCTATAACATAAAAATTTACTCTCACGTGTTTATTAATTGTGTCTTTTCGACCAAACTACCAATTAAACGATAAAACGAACGACGAACCCGTTGCACTCGATTTCACGAAGATTTATTTGCGTAATCCATACCATGAACTTCGAACGTAACATCGTAATCGAAAACGCTTGTACTTGCAATTTCGAAATGACTCATTACACTTCTCTGAAGAAAGAGGCGTACGCACGAGGTAACAAACCGGCTCAGTTGCAATCGTTAGGTAACATCTACCTTCCAATCGTTTTACTTTTGAATACGCGAGAACCAACAAATCGAGCTTGCACAGTCGCACAACCTTCGTCAATCCTTTCTATAAGAGACGGTATTTTTCTGCTTCCCGTTTTCCTCGAGGAAACGTTCAATATCTCTTTCTTCGGTGGAATTTCTCTTTATCGTATAGCAACCGTCGCGACAGATTTACAATAATCGCTCGTGCAATTCGGTGCATTTGTAACGCATAAAAAAATTAATTCATATAAAGAGTTCATGTCATATGAATAAATATATACGCGTATAAAATATCAATAATATAATACTTTTTTCAGTGACAGCTTTTTAAAATAGACCAAAAGAGAGAAAGAAAAAACAGTCAGTTATTTATATACAAAGTTAAAAAAAAGGTAAAGAGAAATAGATAATAATTCTAAACTATTTTCTTTACTTTATGTATGTTATTTACAATTTAAGATTATTATTCTACATTATTCGCCTAATGCATTATAGAATTTATAGAATATTGCACCCTAGAGAATGATCTGCATCGTTCGATCTTGTATGTACGCGATCGAGAATACGGTAGAGAATTACGGTTATGAGTCTCCTGTGATATTCAAGAACCATTTTACGCGATCGATCGATCGCGGATGGATTATTCGTCCCGCGATTCGACGAAACTGCGTGAATCGAATACTATCGCTGTTGCCAGCATTGTATCGTGTAGTCGTAATGTCGAAACTTGTCCTATCGTGATTGTTAATCAAAATGGCCAGCAACGAGAAATTTTCATATTCATGAGCCTCGACTATTACGTTATACACCTATTGTTAATGCATCCACGATTCCATTCGATCGGCTGATGCTAAAAGGGTAATTCAACCCCTTTCAATCCTATAATGTCAACATCGTGTCTGTTATATATTTTCTATGTGTCAATGTCTATGCAAAAAGTTTGTGAGCAATGCATAAATAATTCTATATTCAATTAAAAACGAGTCGAGATTAATAATCTAATAACTAGTATAAATGTATAATATCTGTTATGTATATTAGATATTGTAAACGAAAGAGAGAGAGAGAGAGAGAGAGAGAGAGATAATTGTAAATTATTCGATAACGACAATGTTTTAAGTAGCAAATACGAGGGATGAAACAAAACACAAAAAATTGCATTATGTCATGCATATTTGCATTTTTTAAATATATAATGCCGTCAATATATATATAAGTATGTTAAGATAAATAATAACTTTAATAATACATGCGTATAAAATACGATATTCTAAAGGTTTTAATTGTTAGGCATTTCACTAAAACGCGAAAAAAAGATTCAAATAACCTATTATAAATATAATGCCAACAATTTCTTATTGATGTTTAAATTTGTAATTATAATACTCAACATACAAACTTCTATGATTTATTCTTTAAATTTACATGAATTATACATCTCATTATTAAAACTTGACTGTCTCGTAAATATCATCTGACTGCAATATTTCCTTGTTCTTAATTATTTAAAACAGTCAACCTTCTAAAAAGTAATCGTCGAAAATTCAATTATTGCCAAGGGTTTTAAGCCATGTTGCTCAAAGCAGCGAAATTTATATTTAATGGGAGAATATTATTTTCTCCGGAACAAATTATTAAAAGCTTTCTGACAAAAAGTACTTCAAGTACCTCGCTCTTTCGTATTCTTAGATAACGAGCTTACTTAAGATAACCGAGATAAAATAGGAGGGCAATAACCTACGTTAAAAGGGCTACCAGCAAAATCGATTGAGCCATCGACGATCGCACGGTGTCATAAACTTCGCCGGGATTCCCGTAGGAAATCAGGGGGTGGTTGGGGAGAGGAGACAGCATAGGAATAGGACGCCCCTATTTTATCGTCCTCGTATTTTTCCGTAGTAACACGTTTCTCTTCCCTTCGTCTCCTACCTTGCGGTTTGCAGCATCCAAAGTAGGCTACGTGGAAATGGATTTCATCGCTGCGCGAAAAGAAGGGGATTATACATATGAAAGTGCTAAAATTGCGGAATAATATTTCATTGCTATTATCCGCAGAATCATTATTTCTTTGCAATACGTGAATTTGTCAAACTACAAACTAAATCGCGATTGACGTAGTTTAGTAAAAAAAAATACTAAGAAGAATTAATATGCTATTCAGATCGCGCGAAGTAGCAATAAAAAAATAAAAAAATAATCTGTTAATGTGACAAACATCATTAACATTAGTAATTAGTTTATTTATAACCGAGTCAAGTGATATATAGTTCTCAGTAAATTAAATAAAATAAATTCACTCTCGTGGAAAACCAGTATTTTATTTCAATAACTTGGGCAGTCGATCTCTAAGCTGGCATTTTTTGCTTCGTCGTCTACACTCAGATTCACAAAAAAAAATAACATATCTTCGTCGGACAGGATCTTGAATGTCTTAATTGTTTCCTTTTATGGAATTCCACTTAAGCAAAAACGATCCGCCAATGCCGAATATTCCTGTTCGTATTTCGTGCAAACGTGGCGTAGCGTGCTTGATGGCCACGTTACGATACAATTTACATCTGCGGCACACCCGTCGTGCAATTTAAATAAAGCGCATCTTCGCGGAAATGCGCATCATGAATATAAAGCACTTTCTGAAAATCGGCACGATGCATGCGGAAGGATGTGTATCGTCGAAACAATTCTTAAGATGAAAATCCAGACGGTTACGAAACTCCGAGCTGTGAGTTATTCCGCGACGTGTAGATTTATGTCGCACTATGAAACGGAAACAGTTCGTACCGAATTGCAATATGAGAAAATATCGTGAGTGACTTTTAAAAACAGCTATTTCACAACCATTTTGCAAAATAAAAACGCTGTCATTTCGATCTCTGTCAAGTGAAAATTAGACAATACGTAAATTTTTATTCGCTAATGCGAACTACACGAAATGTGAAAAACAAACAGCGAAAACTGTTAATTTCTCGTTAAAGTGTCACTCAAGTTTTGTCTGTGATATTTTCCAACATTGTTGTATTGCAACATGATAATAAATGCTTGCAGCATCAATAAATATTTTAAAAAGATTCCGACATCTCCGAGTTCCGGTTATACGGGAGAATTAAGTAATTTATATTCCATTGAATCACAAAATGATTATTATTAAAATGGATAATATCTTAAATTTGTCATGTGGCGGCACAATATATACATGCCGATATTGATGGCGAAGATATGCAATTAAAAAGACCCGATTAGGACCTCGAGAATATGTAAATCAAGTGCTGTTTTGTATATGTAAAATATCAAGTAATAAAATTTTCAAATTTGTCAGAAACTCCACTGCTTAAATACTATTTGATATAAATGAAGCATAATTAATTATATATAAAAGATTCTCTAAACAAGGAAAAAATTAAAAAATAATATAGCAAATGTTCTTCTTTTCTAGAACCTTTTAAATCAAAATTTTTGTAGAATTTTTTATAAAATATTTTAGTTCCAATCTAAAAATGGGGAATATTAAATTATAATAATACCTCACAATTGAAACTATTATCACTCTATAATATAAAAAAATCTATAAAGGAGAAAAGAGATGATTTTCAATATATCATGTTATATAATAGATATGTATCCATTTGTTAAAAAAATTGTATCAAACTCCTGTGCTTTAGATTCGTGGTTACATTACCATATCAATTGATCCTGACTTTGGACATTTGCCGCGAGCGTTATATCGCGCACCTGGTAAAAGTTAGCCCTTTGCAAAAAGAATTAAACGAGGAAACGGACGGCGTTACACCGATACTTGCATCGCTGTAGACAATTACGCACGTAACAACCGCGTAATATGCGGAATCAGACCCGTTTTCGAGAGCAAGTTTGCCGAGGCTCTGACCATTACGTCAGATCGGAGAATCGGATGGACCAACTGGCCGACCGGTCGCAGAAAACATAATCGGGAGGTGCGCGGATCGCGGAGCAGGGTGTGTTCCTTGTCGTTTCAGTGAAAGTAATCGCATACATCGCGAACCGAGCATTTCGTATAAAAACGCCGACTGACCGGGCTGATGGCACACTCGATCCAAAACTACCACAAGATACAATGAAGTACTTCGCGGTAAGTGGAAGGAATCGCTTATGCATAGACGCAGACCGGTGCACAAAGGCGATTATTCACTGTCGTATTTTTATTTCCTCTTTAATATCTTCTATCATTATTCAATTGCTTCAAAATTGCTAAAGAGGGCTCGTTTTATCCTTATAAATGAAATTGTGTGTGCAAACATTAAAATTATATTCTTAATATACATATGCTCTAAAATATTACGTATATGCTACACCGCCTTTGATTTCAAGTGTAAAAATAATACTTTTAGAATTGTATTAATATATTTTTTTCTTTCTAAAAATGTGCAGATTCTGCTGTTGGCAACCGCCGTGTTGGCGGCTGAGAAACCTGATGGAGACCAGAAGAAACAAGGCAAGCGGAGCCTGACGGGTGATCATCTCGGCTATGGTCTGGGCGGTATCTCGGGCTATGGTCTGGGCGGTATCTCGGGCTATGGTCTAGGCGGTATCTCGACCTATGGTCTGGGCGGTATCTCGGGCTACGGTCTAGGCCTCGGAGGATACTCAACTGGACTTGGCACGAAGATAATCGGATCGGGTCTCTCAGGAATCACCGTTGGCAATAGCCTGGCTAACGCCTACACTTCCGGACTTGGATACGCAGGTTCTTATGGAGGTTACTACGGTGGCAGCCCCGTCCTCGTTGGTGGTCATACCGGACTCGTTGGTGGTCATACCGGACTCGTTGGTGGTCATACCGGACTCGATTACGGTGGCTACGTACTGCCCAGCGTAGCACACGCCAAAACCGAGCGTATCACCGGCCTCACCGTGCACCGCGAAGTCCAAGTACCGGTTCCGGTGCCACAGCCAGTCCCCGTCGAAGTGACCAAACACGTGCCCGTCCCACACCCCGTACCCTACAAGGTAGATCGTCCCTACCCCGTTCCAGTGCCGCAGCCAGTGCCCGTCCCAGTCACTCGTCATGTGCCCGTAAAGGTCGACCGTCCCTACCCGGTCCCAGTACCGCATCCTGTTGAAGTACGCGTGCCACAGCCGGTGCCGGTTCCGGTAGCGCATCCAGTACCCGTTCCATTCTCTGTCACGAAACATGTGCCGGTCTCCGTGCCACACGTTAGCGTCGTCCCGTCCACTGTCGGCGTCGTCCCGACATCCGTCGGCGTCATCCCATCGACTGTTGGCGTCGCATCTGAAATCGCACATCCGGAATACATCGGTGCTCTGGGTACTGGACTGGGCACTACTTATAGCAACGGCGGCCTCATCGCCAGCAGCGGTATTTCTGGCATCGAAAGCGGTGTAGGACACCTTGCTCTCGGCAGCGGTGTAGGACACCTTGCTCTCGGCAGCGATGTGGAACATGTTGGAATCAGCGGCGTGGCACCGGCTCTAAGAACCACCGGCACATATGTAACGTCCCATGGTGGTTTCCATGGCGGTTTCCATGGCGGTCTCAATGGCGGATTCAATGACGTAGTACATACGCAACCTACATACTACAATAACTGGTAAAGCTCTCAAGCTGGAAACTCAACTGGACGTGTGTCTTTAAAGATGTTTCTCGAGCGTAATTCACAATTGAACGTGCAAAATACCATTTGTGTTATGTACGTTGTCAAATAAATTTATATTTTTTTACCGTATCTCACGGAATCGTTATTTACTGTATTGTGTTAATTATACAGTTATGCGATTATACCATAGCTCTCTTTTACTTTGAAATAATCATTCAAATCCGTTCAATTAATATTTTATCCGTACAATTAATATTTTCTAATATTTTACATCTTTTTGTTAAATAATTATGTTTACTAGAGATCTGAACAATTATCTTGCTTGTACTACAATTTCTCTTATTTTTCAATACGTCTTCAACAAAATTGTTTCAATATATAATATAATTATTTTATAGTATTTTCTAAAACAAATTCCGATATTTCTCTAGTCCAATAATTTAAATATGCCATTTATACATCTTATCGAAAATAAAATAAAAAAAAATAAAAAGAAGAAAGAGTATCTAATTTCCTGTGTATTAGAAATTTCCTTTATAATAAAGTGGAAAAGGGAGGAATTACTGTATCGAATAACCTAAAAATAGAAGTGAAATAACGTGAAATGCGAGACCAAAGCCCGACTGATATTAAAAATTTCAAGAAGTTACATATCAACTTCACCCGTAATTAAACATAATCATCCGTAATATCTTCAGAATATCTATGAAATTTTTTTAGAAAAATCTCTTTATATTTGTCTTTATGTTTGTTTGTCAAACATAAAATTATAACACTTGTAGAAAATTGTAGAAATTGTATTATAGAATTTGTAAAAAATTGCTTAAGTTATGGATTTTATCGATAAAGCGAGGTATTTTACATGAAAAGGTTGGAAACAACATATGTCACCCACATCACCCTCCCGGAGTCAAAATGGAGGTGTCTCAGCAAGTACATGGTACATACAATGAAATCGATGCAATTGACTATAGCGTTGCAAGGTGGGAGGAATGACGTCAAAAAGTTTCTTTCGCGTCACACGGTGTTTGCAAGCTGGACACAAATCGGAGCTTTGTGAATAGACAAAGCGCAAATCGATTTCTCTAGTCAGAGCAAGGAGCATCGAACAAAAAAAATTAGTTTTATCGGACAAAATATTCCATTTATCTTTATGTTTTATATTAATTGAAGCAAAAATTTATATATATAAACTTCCACTTTCATCAAATAAAATTACATGTAATATAAATTTAAAAATTTATACATGTAGATATACATAAAATCATTATTTTTTTAACAATAGAAAAATCTTTTACTTTTATACGATACTTTTATATACTTATACATATACATATATATTAAGAATTGTATTAATATTAATTTAGATTTAATAAATTAAGTGTAATTATTTAACACAAATTTTAATTTTGATAGAAGAATTATAGAAAAATAAATTTTCTAATATCGATAAAATAATATAGAATGTTTTTATTTAATGTATGTATTCTTTGATATGTAAAATAGATTGTAAATTTATAAAGTAAAATTTTTTTTAAGTAATAAGAATTTAAAATTATTATTGATAAAGTCTCTCTCTATAATGTGTAAGTAAAATACTATAATCTACTTTTCCTATAACTGATAATGTTTAATAACCAATAATTTTCATGTAAAGATATGGGAATTAACAAGATAGTGTCCGTGATACGCAAGAAATGGACATTACCATTTGAAGATCTGCTTCCATTACCTTGCGTTAATTATTAACCCTTTTGTAAGTAATACTACCGATATACGACGTTTATATTTCAAGTAGCATTTGATTTAAATATTATTTTTAAAAATATTTGTGTTTTATGTCAAGTTGTAGTCGTTCGAAGAATTTTACCGTGTATTCAGTTTTCATCTACTACAATCACAACGGTTGATAAGAGAATGTAACCGTCGATACTATGCACTATCATTCAGATGTCTACCGTACCGACATTACACTGTTGATAAGAAGAAAAGAAATCCCCGTTATCAACTACAAAACTCAGCTATGCAAAATCATTACATCGTAATTTTAAAATAGAAATTAGGACTTACAGTACGATGAACCGTATTTAGAATGCAATTGAATAACTCCAAACTCACCTGAAACAAACATGAAATCAATGCTTTATAATATCTTTTCAAATAACAATTTCTTTAAAAATGAAGCTATACATATATGTATCAAAGCAAGTATATGCGATGACGTCATCTTTAAATATGTAAATAGATCAGATTCTTCACTTAACTGATAAACAAACTTTATTTTAATTAACGCAATCTTTCTGTAGAAAATATTACTGTATATCGAGAAAATGGAATGGAGAACATAAGATAACTTCTGTATATTATAGCACATGTTACATTGTAAACAATCTCCATCTGACAATGAAATTAAATGCTATGAAAAATAAGCATGCGATATATCAACAGATCGTAACAATTAATTTGTTGTACTTTGTGGTGATTTACGTCTTGTTTGTACATATTGATTCAGTTGATTCATTTCACAGAGTTCGATCGAATAAATAGTCAGTTGTGCCTGTTCGTACCGAATTGCATACAGAACGACAGTTTTTTCCGTCTCTAGCGAAATGAATCGTCGAATAAAAAAAGCGCGTCTCGATCGCTAACCATGAAAAAAATATTTTTTGTCCATTCTATCTGTTTTAAAACAATTTTGCGAAACGAACAGAAAATATTACTGCAAAATGTTTCGATTACATTGCGTCGTTTTCATTTGCGTCAATGTAGTATTAAATACACACATGCACAGGGTTGCATTTTTTATTTGGTTTCATATTTATGTTCTAATTTCCGTCCCAAAAATAGTCTTGGCAAAAACGGATCGTTTTGTCGAGATTACACAAGTGTATTTATACTATGCTATGATTCACTTTGAAGTCTCTGCAAATCGTATTATTTAGTTTCAGGGATCAAAGCCGCGCGATTTCACTTGCGTCAACATAATGCACGTCCGATTTTCATATAACAACGCGCACCTAACTCCCGCGTACAGCGATAATTTTACGCGTAAAGATTCATTTTCCTGTTCAAATATAAAGTAGCACGTGCAACGTAGAAAGTGATAATATTTCAAAATAAAATAATGATGTATACATATTAAATGTATACGTGAGTTGATTTCTTGTCAAGTGACATCTAAAATCTTTTTGTTAAAAAAAGTAGAATCTATAATAAATATATAATCCTGAATTTTTTTAACATTTTACGTCAATAGCTTGAAATATATATTTTCTATAGCATTTTTTGATAAAAATATATCATGTATTTTTATACTTGTAATAATCGCCGTCATTTATTGCGTTACTTAATATTAACGATAATAGTAATTAACAAGGAAATATGATACTAAGTTTTTAAATATCCCCCTGGGATCCTTATTGAAATCCTGAGATAGATCTAGGTCAGATATATTGACACTATCACGTCGTATCATAGTCTGTGTGTACAAGAGTAATCCCTAAAGGATCATTTCGCATCTTGTAACATCCCTCCTTTCGACCCTCCTCAAGATACTTCATTAACATTATGGTTAGCCAAATTATTAGAAACGCAAGTACCGCTTCGGATGATTAATTAATTGCGAATAATGATTGACGATATCCTTCCTAAATCAATAATTTACATGGAAATGAAACTATAGCTCATTTTCGATTATGAACGCACCCATTGACTATAGACATGTATCAATTTGACCTATTGATCGAAATTACCCATTGTGACAATATTAACCGTCTTAATCACCTAATATGTCCTCGATGACAATGATCTCATGAGCTCAATGATTATTAGGATATCCCTTCAAGTACTAAAACTATAATTAGAATGCACTCTAAAGTTTGTGATTTCAATATTTTATATATCTAAATCTCCAAGTTGCAAATAATCGACATGAGGATAACGAGTTTTTGGCATCTTTGGCAAATTCTGCAAAACAGCTTAAGGCGTTACGAGAGCACGTATCAACTTTTACGTATATTATTTAGAGTTGGAGCGCGCAAACGTTACACGCTTTCTTTATACAAATACCATCGCGTATCCTCGACGCAATAAGAATTCTCGAAATTCCTCTCAACCGTCTTCGTTTACCGAGGATCCCAGAATGCCACGACTAACTTTAAAATAACTTAGCTCCAGGTGCTTATCGACAGAGCTTTCAAATTAGCCGGCCGTCTATCGATATTCGCTGACGTTTCGAGACTGAATGGTGAAGGACTCCTTCGATTTTGCGAGAAATTCGCTTCTGGCGAATGATTTAAGAGGAGAGTAACATATGCACTCTGCGGCAACTGCTGTGTAAATATATTCGAGAGCCAACAGTTTTGCAAAAGTTTAAATCAGAATTTCAGAGAGAATTTATATACTGTCAACTTTAACTGCAAGACTAACAATTCTAAATAAAAAGAGAAATTAATTCTCATTAATTTATTAAATTTATGACAATTTATAAATTAATTTAAAAATTTATCCTTTTGGAAAATACAGGCAAGAAATATTCTAAATTTCTATTCAAATGTTCAATCTTATAAAAGATTTCATGCTAATATACATAAACTTTGATCAAAGTAACCGATTACGAATGTAATTTAAGTTTCGTTTACCGTTTCTCGCGTGGTTAATTATATTACATGCGCGTAATTACATCTACATACTAAAGCGCATGCGTGTCTTCCGGAGTTGATAGAAATGAACAATTTACGTGCATAATACGAAAATTAAAAACCAGTGATTCAGCTAATTCCATATACCTATAATTCCATACAGAAAAGAGAGACTAACTTCGACTAATTACTCGTACATTATGAAACCAGTTACGAAAATTGGCTCGTAAACAACCTCTTAAGAGGCGAGTGGTACTTTACTCGGACGATCTTGAAACTTATGCAACAACGTACTAATCTTTACGGTTTGTAAATGGAGGAATTAGACTTTAGCTTATCCATTCTATTCTATTACAACTTCGCTGATGCTAAGAACATTATGCGATCATATAAACCACTATCACGACTTGGTCGCCGGTAAGATCTCGCCACACCCTCGTCTCCGATTGTAAATTTATTCAAGAGCCTAGATAGTCTTGATCGGTCACGCTCAACCTATCAGCCTGAGCAAACAACTATCAGCTATCGAGACTTCACGGACAATAACAAACCTTTCAACCTGTTGGATCGACCGCGAATTAATTAAATTGGACATTCGCGATTACTTTCACAGGCACGTAAAGCTCAGAGCCTAATGCGAGCAAAAGAAAAATTAATTTTGAAAAATTACATTTCTTAAAGCCGCGCATAAAAAAAAGGCAGAAAAGGAAGGACGCGGCAAAACCACATCATTTTTTAAACTCTAAACGCGCAACGTATGGCGAGAGATATCTGCGCCGTTATTCCGTTAGTCGTGACCTCAAAATTATGCTCCACTTTGACGCCCATAATATGCATCTCGCGCGAAACTCGACACTCCGAGGTGTCGCTGAATTCCGCCCGTAAAATCGCCATCGCAACCCTATGCGCCATTGTTCCGCCGCGTAAACTGCAAACGAACTGTCGGTAAAGCTACCCTTCGAGCGCCACTTAAATTATGGGATTTTCACGAGTACAAAGGCATCAGGAAGGAGCGACGTGTCCAGCATTATCACGCGGGATCTAGGAGACAATGCTATTGCTGGGTGTAGCGACCGCAGGCACAGCGCGGTGCATAATAATTTTCACTTTACTTACGGGAGAGATAGCCCCGACAATTATCCAAGTATACTCCGACAAGACTGTCGGTTGTAATTTTATGAGTAGCTCCAGCAATTTTCTCCCCGATAAAACTCTCCTCGGAGAGACTCTCCACTGAAATTCTCTGTGGACAATTTGCAATTCGCAAGAGGTATCATATCATCCGTTAAAATAATTGAAGAAGATACGAGAAGAGCACTTTTATCTCTTCGTATATATCAATACTATTGCGAATGCTTTCATTTCATCGGAAAATAAGCTACTCGAGAAAATATGAATAAACGATCTTGTAAATACTAATTAGAAATCATTGACAGTGAAGTATCATTGATACAATTTCCATCTCATAAAAATTAATGCCTAAATTATATAATATAAATACAAATAAAAAAAATTTAATTATGTATGTAAAAATGGAATTAATTATCATAATTAAGTTATCCAATTAAAATAACATTTTTCTTGACAGGTAATATATCTCTTACGTTTCAGTGATATCAAATTTTAGATACCGAATGTTTAAAGCCTTGTTTGGCATGTTTCATTTATTTTCTACGAAATCATTATATTATGTAAGTTATCTCCTCAGGCGTATTGAAACTTTAGCGATGATGAATCACCCCGTCTTACACGAAATGTCTGGATTGAATGCCGCATAACAACAATCGAACATAGGGTACCAGCGATACAGGATTACCTAAATGTCTAGCTAACGTGCGAGGCTGATATGAATTTATCGCATGACGTATCACAGAGAAGCGATGGGTAGTGTATATGCGTTCATCAAGACAAGAGGGTGGTATACGCTTCTATCCTCGCTTGTAACAACGTGCACATGTATCGTATGAAACTACGGTACTAGTTGCCGTGTATCACGGTGAAGAGAAACTAAACTAAAGAGAAAGTTCAATATTTCGTAGAAAATACGACGAAGGTTCTGTACGTGATTCAAAAAGTCCTTCATTTAACTTCGAAACTTGTACATCTCGTAACTCGCGTTAACAGCACGGGAAATACAACTCTATTTCTCATTGCTTGCCTCTTTGACGAACAGAAAAAGTAGTCGCCCTTGCGGGAACAACGAAAGATCAATAAAGTGAAGAAGACTTTTTTTTCGTTCTTTTTGATAGCTCATAAAATGTTCAGCGAGACGAAGCGGGCTGAAGCATATCGCTGCTTAACCGTTAAGAGCTGAGAGTTGGACATGGTACTCGGTGTATACATAGGTTTCTCGCTGGGAAACTAACCGTCCCGTGTGTATGATGGCCGTTTTCTATCACCTACGGCTGATGAACTCTGAGAGACTATTTTCCTCGAGCGACAAGACGTACTATCGCGTGGGAGACTGAACGTAACTTTGTCAATATCGATGAGCCTATGAGTGTTGCCCTGCATAAGTGTGCGTTGTCCTACATATATGCGTGATGCACACAGCTACGCGCATCAACAAGATTATTATTTTCTCGAGTTTACCACCGTTACTTGCTACAAAAGCTTCCGTGAATACAGGCTCCTGTGGATGCAAGCAAGCAAGCAATATGTCGCTACCGAATGCGTGCACGGGAAAAGCAAAGAACCCCATTAAGGTAATTAACATAGTAATGTGACGCTACCGACCAAATAAGGTATCACAAAGTTCAAAACGTTTCTGAAACATTGCATTTCTTCCTATCTTGAATAAATAACTTGAATAAATGTAAATATGATATAAAAGAATATCGTATTTAAATTACGTTTTTCTAGAAAAACAATTTCTTTCATTAAAATTTTGAAATACCAATATCGCAGACGACTGAAACATTATTTATATTTCTTCTTTACAAAAAACATATTTATATATTTAATCAAACACGAAGATTAATTAAAAGATTGTCATATTTCAAGAACGTAATTTGAAACTAAATATAGCGTCGTATAAAGAATACTTCAATACAGAATCGATACATTGATGTCTCGGTGCATGTAATGGGAATAAACACAACGCTAACATAAATCCCACACGTTATGTTCGTAATCGTGTAACACGACGCGACTTAATTAAAGTAACTGTCGTGCCGTGAATACATTTATCGACACTGCACTATCCGATTAGAGTCAACAATGGCACGTAGACGTTCACTTAAAGCATTTTCAACAATAACACATACGCCATATTGCGGATACAAACACGTAAGTATGACGCAAAAGTTGGCGATTGTTCGCGATTTACGATTCGAGTTCATTACCGACGTATTGAAAACTTCTGAGGTTGCTCTGTTGTATTCAAGCCTTGGAGGTTCGCATCAAGTCTTGAAAAGTCTTTCAATGCATTCTTGGTTACACTGGTAATTTATAATATGAAAATCTTGGCATTATTTCTTCGAGCAATAAAATCGTCGAAGTAGCAAAATCGTTGAAGTTGCCGCAAGCGAATAAGAGGAGTAACGAATAAAAGTTTTAGCGAATTTACCATTTCGAGAAAAAAATCCGCGATAAAAAGCACAAACTCGTAAACATATAATAGTACAACAAAGTGAGGAAGTTTAAAATTGTTAAATTATGTTTCAGGTAATGCAGATTGCTTCATATCACATTTCTCTTTCACGTGCGATTATGTGGCCAGATGCACATGGATTCTGGATTTTCACATTTTTCATAACTCTGTGGTGTCAAAAAGGACAAAAAGTTATTGTAGTATATGTATATAGGAAATTACGCAGTCTAAGCCGGTAACGAAGTTTCACGCAAAAATTCTATATCAGCGTGTCACCAAATACTCAGCGGTTTTACGGCGATTTTAATTTTAAATAACATTATATTACGCGAGATATTTTGGTAAAGCGCTCGTTTTACTGCTCTTTTGCATTTTCTATGCAGGCTTTAAATATGATAATGAAATAAATTAGACTGCAAGATAACAAGATTTCCGGACGTGAAAATGTAGGAATATTGCAAGATCTTTAAAGTCTTCTTTAAATAATATAACGAGTATCATGGTCGACCGGTATGATCGCTCGGCGTTCATAAATCATATGCTTTTTGGAGTGGTTTCAAAACGAGTGACTTCATACCGACTGTTACTTCCGACAGAAGATTTATTCATAGTCCCATTTTCGAGTACGACCCGTGAAAAATGTTTCGCGGATGCGCCTCGTGGAGCGTGGGGGAAGTTACCACACGTAAACCCCGCACACGTGAAGAGCTTTAGAATACAGAAAATTCGCGGGAGTTCTCTTTTCCCCATATGTTTGCTGCGCGCGAGCTTCTGCTTCATTTGCGCAAGATATATAATTTTTAACCGCGTGCTACCACTTAAATGATAGTGTCAATATTCCGTTTGTACGTTAAATGCAGCATCCGGACGAGAGATCGTGCATTTTAATTTCGCTAAGCCACGCTGAACGCTCGTCTCACTCCGAGATTTCAACTGCGCATTATGTCGCAATTCACATGGATGAAATTGGCGTTTATCGCGGTCGTGCGTAATTCTTCACGTTTATCGATAACGCGAGACATATACACATGCCGATAATTACGCTGCTAGTGTCCATAATCCGCCATTCAGCGACACCGCCAGCCAAATTTTGTTCGCGCAATCTACAATTCCATCTATACGCGAAAATCTATTAGCGCCAATAAACGTGACCATAGAAAAGTTCTCGCAAATGCAAATAACATTATACGTACAATCACAACAATATTTCGAGAAATAAAACCGCGAATTGCGGCGGACATGTTTTTAATCTAATTAGCCACGATTCGCACTCAGAATTAAAATTCTTCTGTATAATAATAAAATTGCTATACAACATTAAACAGTGCCCTATTATTATGTTAATTTAACTTAATTCACAATTTAAATATTTAAATATTTCCAAAGTATGCATATATACCTAACATAATTTAGTCTTAATAAAATTATCTGATAAGTAATATCACCAACCATCGAATAATCTCTCAGAATTCCGAAGAATACTGGGACAACGGCCAGCGCTGTTATTCAATTTCCACGAGCTTCGTTCAAACAGATTGGGTACTACAGACGCTTCACATAGCTCAATATCAACGCGCTTCTTTCTTCCCGTTCTGGAAGCTCCTGGGAGCTTCACTCTTTCATTTTACCCTTTCTTTCTACGAGAACACTGTAAATGCGACCACGATGTTTCTCAAGAAATCTCATATTTCCTGCCTTTGTTCGTAGAAACACGATGCGACTAACAATATACGAATCTCTCTTATTGCATGTGAAACTTGAGGTAGGTTCAGTGAAACATGTGGTAATCACCAGCATTTACTAATCTTTTTATTTTGTAAGTCATTTCATGATTTATAATTATGTTAGCAATATAATAATTTTATTACGTTTATGGGATTTCCGTTATGCTTTTACATTTAAAAAATTCACATTTTTAAAAGAGAAAAAAGCATTTTTATTTTATAAATTATATTTATTAATACGATTTGTTTGCAGTAATTTTATAAAATTTCACATATCGCAGATTAATGATTTCCTGAAAATTACAGCATCCATATAAAGATTTATTTTATGAAAATGTTAATAGTGTAATAATCCTATTCAGAAGCAAACGAAAGAAATAAAAAGTTTAAAAAATGTGATATAGCATTGCAATAAAAGGTATTCGAAGAATGCATTTCAAGAAACTAGGGATATTCTCATTAGACGCGGATTGTATTGTTCTGTACTTGTTTCTTCTCCATGAGTATCGACCCTTATCTTCTTTTTTTCTCGCGTCTACTTTTCAGCATTTCTTTCAGAAACTGCTCCCTTCGCTCTCTCAGTAGTTTAGTAGTGTTCAGTTCGACCTGTTTGCGAAAGCGGATAAGAATCTTCTTATTTCATCCTCGTTTTGTTCTTTCTATCACTGAGAACAGGACCATACTGAGAGAGAAAATACGAGAAGCAGAATACATCGACGATGAGTGGGATTGCTACGAGCTGGTCACACTTCAAATATGTAAAATGAATATTGCGGATTCCGCGTACGACGAGATAGTGTACAAGAGATAATGTGCAGGAAGAAAGAAAGAAAGGGAGATAGAGAGAAGCTTTTAATCAGCGTTGATAACGCAACAATAACGACGGAAAGATTATTCGTCGGATTTAATTGTGATTCTTGCGGTTGTTCGTGCGCAATTCGGTTAAACTTAGATTATCATTTGTACGATGCTGCGAGATTTAATCTAACGAGAGTTTCTATTACGACAAAAACGACGATAGGTATATTTTGCAAATAAAGCCACATAAATGGAAATTCGAATTTCTCCATTAATGGAATGTGTGATGTTAACGTAATTAATTTTATCAAAAGCAATTTTCTCTTAAAAAGAGATCAGCCAATGTTATTCTACATTCTCTTTTCAAAAAGAAAATTAATTTATATTTATTTAACATTTAAAATGTTGCTCGTTCTTATTTCAAGATAGTAATGTAAAGCTTTGCCTGTAAATAGCAATTACATATGTGTATGTACAGATTAGTCATTACACGCTTCCCAATTTAGTATGCATGCAGAATGCCGATAATGGAATGCGTGATACTCGAATTGCATTTCGCGAATACCGATTCTATGCCCATAAAGTTTCACGAGCATATTTCCCAGAAGAATTTGTCGGGAAAATGTTTCCAAGATCAAATTATAGCCGGCTACGGTGGTAACTTATTACAACTTGAAGAGGAAGTGAAGAGGAAATCAAAAGTAGTAACTAAAGGAAAAGGAAACATTAGTATTAATTTCAAGAAAAAGAAAAATATTTTCGGCAATCCTAAAAAAACGTAATAAAATTATATCATACAATAGAAATCGTTTTCACTATATTCCTCTTTTCAACTAATGAGAACTAAATTATGTAATAATATGTATATCTGCATATTATAAAAGGTACTTTTCACAAACAGATTACATGGAATTAATGGCTTATTGTTATAATCCATTGTGTATTTTCACAGAAAAAAATTATTGCTTACGTGAAGGTATCAAGCGATAAATTAAATTTGAAAGCGCGGTCCATAATTCCACACAATGCTGGCAAAGAACGATTCGTAATTTAATTAAACCTTCCCGAACATTATCATAGATCATCATTATCATAATATTATATTCCAATATTAATCCACATTATGTGTGAAACGTTTCTTACAGAACTATATATAGCTCTGATAAGGCATATTATTTTTAAATTAAGAAAAAGAATTATTTTCATACGTCTTTATTTTTATACGTCTCTTTTCTACATGAATTAAAATTCAAACTCGTGGAAGTCAGTTTTAATGACTTTTAATTTTTATTTAAAATCGATAAAATAGCAAAAGTTCTTACAGTTCTCGAGAATAATGGACTCGAAATATGAACAAAACATATATCAAAGTTTAAAAGCGTTTCAGCCACAAGGAGACACGTGTAAACCTCACGATTCTTGACAAATGTCAACGGAGCAACCCCGGTCATCCGCGAAAGTGTACGTAACCGAGGTCGAGTTAGTCTACGAAGACTCGAAAGGATCCCCGACCTATACGTGTCACACGATGTATCCAGCTGGCCGCCAATAGAGCCAACCACCCTGTAGGGGAGCCCCACTTGTTGGACGCCTCCGCCGGAAGGGGTTGGAAATCCAAACGACCTCAAGCCACCTGATGCTACGCTACTGGCGGCATCGATCCCCCAAACTCCTTCGTCGAAACCCCTCCATGGTAGCCATGGCGACCAACTTCCCCTATCGCCGTCGCCTCGAACGAACGAACGAACGAACGAGCGAGCGAATAAACGAACGAACGAACGAACGAACGAACGAACGAACGAACCAACCTGCAAACCCAACCTGCCCACTCCCATCCCTTGCCAGGAGCCCTGCTACCCGTTCGCCGGAGGGTGGCAGGTGACGTCAGGTGATAAACACTCGCCGCGATGTAAGCGTGCACCCTCTCGAGCAGGTTACCATTCTACAGGGATATATCCTGCAATCGGGTCACATCGAACATTACGTTCGATCAGCGTGATTTCGCGCCGGCTGATTCAATTTTCCGTGATTCGCTTAACCATCGTGGTAGCAATCGAATCAGCTACGGAATCGATTCCCTCGCGCGAATGTTGCTTTAAGATAAAATTTATGTAAAACTATACACAAGTTTTCGTCTGGACAATAATCGTCTGGTATTGAAGGACTGTTTTAAATAAATTGTAAATGATTGTAAGGTTCCTAAGAGCATGATTAGTAAAATACGATTTAAAAATATAAAACTGCCTCCTTAAATTGCTGATTGCAATAATTACGACATACGTAAATTATGATTTAGTTATAATATATTTTCTTGTATCCATTAAGATTAAAACGTACTCTCATTCATTAAAATATCAATTTCTCAAAAATAGCACTTCAGTAATCGGTTGTTATCCCATAATGCGGGTATCCTATTTATATAAAAAACATCACGGGAAAACGGTAGGCCACAATGAGCGTTAAAAGCGTAAAGATATGCTGATGGAAGTACCCGTATAAATAGATAATTTCAAAGATTAACGTTAAATACGCAGTATAAATGAGGCGGTATTGTTCGCACGGATGACACGAAGAGGTAAATATGAACCATAGATGGCTGTTATGCACGCATTATCGCTTATTTTGCACACCGTGCGGCCAGATTGCCTGAAGTGGGTGAAGTAAACACATATCATCAGCTAGATTCAATTTCTAGTAGAGTATTAAATTGTCCAGTCTCTCTCACTGATTGTATTTGAAACGCGCTTCAAATATACATAGAATAAGAAAATATTTTTAACAAATGTAAAATGAATTCTTCCTGGAAGAGGCAATGATTTTATTAGACGATTTAATAATTTAATTAGAGAGCTATTCAATAATAAACGAACTTCGTTTTTCTTTTATGTGTTAAATATATTTTTATTTGTGGGTGTGTGTATGTGTGTGAGAGTGAACTCTGTACGTCATTTTATTTCATATGTACGTAAAGTTGTCGAGTTAATTGGATTTGATATTTTAAATTTTTAAAGTTCAATATTCATTGAAATGCTGATCGCAAAATGGTGAAAGCCGCGTACTTTAAATGCCCCGTGGGAAAATGACTCCCCTGATAGCAATACCAATAAAATGTTATTATCGTTTGTCATGAGCTTTATTCGATGGCGTTGCATCTTGTATGACTTGATGTAGCCATATCACTATCTCGTAAATAGAATAAGCAATATTATTTACTATTTTATTTTCTTAAAAAATAAACAGCTATATTTTAAAATGCTATATTTTCATATGTGTGCAAATTATCTATGTAAAAGAAAATAAGTAAAGACGTTCTTATACTTTTATGAATTTTATATATCGATAAATGAATCTATATTCATGGTATTATTGCAATCCGTACCAGTTTACAAACCATGTTATATCAATTTATCAATGTTAAACAAGCTGAAGCAAAACAATAGCAGAGATATCGATTTTCACACATGATATATTAAAATTAACAGGACTGATAAGCTTGTAATCACTTTTCAAAAGATAAGAATATTTTGTTTGCACATGTACTCATGTCGATACATGTAATAAGTTCTTATTCTGGAATGGTTATAAATAAAGTCCTAAATATATTTTAATTTAGCTTGAATTCAAATAGAACTTGATATCGTAATACATTATAAGTTCTCATCGTCTCGACTGTATGATGTTTATGCCTTATCATTTTGATATTGTCCCTTTGCGCAAATCCAATTTTGCGCAAAGGCACAGACAAAAATCTCACAGTTTCTAAACGCGAACAACAAAGCATATTATTCGGCGTATTCTCAGCTCAAGTTGGCGCACAATGAGCCATTTAAACACCCGACGTTAGTTCTGATATTGTTCACGCAGATTTCCATCTCGCATAAAGTCACAACTGAAAATCAGTTAGCTTCTAAACACGATCAACAAAGCATATTACTCAACGTATTTTCGACTCAGTTGGCTCACGTCGAGTCAATTAAATGTTGAAGGATTTCGTAGGAAATAATCATAAGCGACATTTGTGATGATTTGTATGTACCTTTGAACAATTACATCCGAAACAGCAGAGAAAAGCAAACGCCTGGTATTAACATGTGTATGATTGAACAAAAAAATTATGACATGAGACATCAAGTTATTTTACTGAACAAAGTTTTGCATTGTTTTTTCAAAAATTCACAAAGTAATCAGCGTTAAAAAATAAAGAAAATATCCTCCCCGAAATACAACTACTTCCAATGAATGCTTTTATTCGCTGTAGTTAAATAGCACATTCGTCCATATCAAACGATCGTTCCATATTGAGAACAATACCAGCTGTCGCGACAAGATAATTATTCGATTCAGTTATCCGACTATTCGATTTTCCCGTGATCAATAATTCGACGCCGAAGTAATCGGCGCTATATACTTTATCGAACATAATGATAACGCACGTATATGTAAGTAACGGGACGTTTAGTTGTAACAACGCGCGTTACGATAATTGCATGAAACTATCGAACTTCGAACATTGCACGACCACGCGATAATAACGAAGTATACCCACAGGAATTTCCCAACAACTTCATCTCAGGTTCGGCATGCCAAACACATCACCACCAGGGATCATGCGCTTATTTACATTTCGAACAAGAGTTCGCTGAACTGCAGTTGTATATCGGAAAAGCGAAATTATTTTATAAATATATTATATGCATATTACGTCCTCATTTATTATCAATATTTCATCTCCGATATTATTGCAATAATGAACCATTTCCAGAAAAAGCGATATTAAAAAATATTTATATTTTTAAAAACAACAAAAAAATCTATATCTACAATTTTGTCTTAGTGTATCTTTTAAATATAAAAAATGTTAATTTGTCACACATTATAAATCGCAACAAGATAAACAGAACTCTTAATCTAGTAGAGATACTTTATCGGTAGAAAAGAAGCATCTCGAAAAATTCTGAACTCTTATACAAAAGTAAAAAGCTCCGGAGGAAAGCGGAAGCGCCGTCTCAACACGTTCATTCGCATGAATGGCGCACAATCGCATATTTCACACTCGGACGAGTGGCGAAGAGCGATCGAATGCGAAAGCCAGGTAGAATATCAACTGAACGTTATCACGGAGATTGCAGCCAGCAATCGGTATTAGTCAAAAAGTCCAATTTCCGGATTTAATTCTATCGCGCCCTAAAAGTATTCTTCTAAAAAAAAAAAAAAAACCGATTATTGACTAAAGTACTGTGATGGTAACGTGAAAGCCCTCGCGCGTTAAAGCCATCAAAATTGTTTTTATTAAACGCACAGGTATCTCGATATATCGATACCGGGACGGACAACAATTTCGACATTCCACGTAATATTTCTATATGGGGCGAAAATAGAACTAGAGCGTTCGTCAATACTGCAGGTCGTCACGTCTGCGAAATTTCATAAAGTATTGAGCATCATCTGTTTGACGTGCGCTGTTTTTATTACGTGACTATATAGCAATCGATAACGCAAATGGAAGGTGTGCAATTCGGCACGTAGGTAATATATCATCTGATAGAAAACTGATAACAATTATGTGTATGCTAGTACACATAAGAATATATTGTCATTGATAAGCATGTATGCCATTTGTTACATAGATAAATATCTATTAATTGAAACACATTGTGCGAGTCCATTCAATTTAAAATAAATTTCATAGTTAGTGAATTTTATTTGATGGAAAAAAAGTCGATTATATGACGATTGCGAGTCTCCTACTGTTGAAATGGATGATTTCGCCGTTGACGAAAATGTGCTGAGAAAAAAATTACGCTCAGCGTTATAACGCATGGGTTATAGAGCGAGACGACGGAAAAAGAGCAGTCTTTTATGGTTTAAAATACAATTTGTCGGCCGCTGGCGAGCGAGGTGCAAAGGCGGCCTTAAGATAAAAGAACTTTGTACGTATGGTGATAAGTTAGAATACGTACGACAGAAAAAAGAAAGAGAGAGAAAGGAAGATAAAGTAAGCAGAGAAAGAAAAAAAGGAGAAAGAAAGCGAAGGAGCAAGCAGTTTAAAACGATCCGTCCACGAGGCCGCTTTGGCCTCGGCGATTCATTGTGGTGGGTGCCAATGACCGCGAGGGTATGAGGGATGCTCGAGTGCACC
The DNA here is from genome assembly GCA_011638315.1 of Tetramorium parvispinum. Lineage (NCBI taxonomy): Eukaryota > Metazoa > Arthropoda > Insecta > Hymenoptera > Formicidae > Tetramorium > Tetramorium parvispinum. The sequence continues at coordinate 54,277 of VBVR01000033.1, forward strand.
ACTGCATATTTCACTCGGGGGTACACGTCACAAGGCGGATCATGACGTCACGTCTAACCTACATACTTTAAGGATGCGGCATCGCGTCGATGTGCCTCTGCATCGTTATACGCGGCCTAGCTGCCGCTGCAAGATACCGACGACTCTGGGAAATTGGGGTGCGAGGGACATGCTCCCTCTTTCTCTCTCTCTCTTTCTCTCTCGCCTCGTGTCTCGTTTATCGGGCCGACAAAATTCGCTCGGGTAGATATGCACGGCCGTTCGGGGAAATGCAGCATCGAGCCGAGTCGCGCGGAAATGAGAGGAGCATTTTTACGGGCCGGGAACGAAAATCTCGACGCTGCGGAATTTATGCCGGAGCAATTAATCCCCGCGCGAGCCTGACCGCGTGTATCATCGATTGTCGGTTTACTTTACGGCAGGCAAAAGGGATATTTACGTGGGATATAAATTTATATCTTGCGCAAAGAGGCTCTCTCTAGAAATCTTTACCGTAATTTTAATAACGGCTGCTTTGAACTGGAATTGGGGTCAATATTTCCTTAGGGAAAAGTTCGAGAGATACTACCGCTTGTTGTCGTTCTCTAACTATTGTCGTATCGGGTATCTGAAACTGTCGAATTATAGACGAGTTATGCACGCGTGTTGCTACTTGTCCACCAGACGTTACCAAATATTACATGTCATATTTGCTATGCAACGTATGCGGAAAGTTATATATATTACGTGGACTTTGCCGACTGTTCCTAAATTGAAAATCTGTTTGCGATACTAGTTTCCAGGTGGAGCATACTGAATGTTTCATATATGTGCGAACTTCTGTGCTAATAAATTACCGTGAGCCCATTAGAAAAAAATTAATATTCTCTGTCTTCCTCGCTTAAAAATTAAATATATTTCATTAATAGTATATTTATTACATATATATTTTGTTCATTTATTTTTAATTTTAAATAAATGATTTTTGATTTTGTGTCACTTCGTTACAAATCGCATATTAAAATGCATGTGCAAATAAAACTCATTTTATAATTTTGATACTGCGTTATGTATATTGTAAATGCACGTTTTAATAATTAACGTTATCGTATTACACATACTATACGTAAGATTATATATCATAAAGTGGAAACAATATACCATTTTAAAGTAAAAGTGAATACACAATAAGGAACTATAGAATGATTTAGATAAATGATATGGTTAAAGTTTCAATTTTTCACTATCATGTATTATTAAATAATTGTCATGAAACGACAGAGTAACGTTGGAGAGACGCTCATATCGTTTATCGTTATAACTGTATTTGTAACTGTCTAATTTTTAGCCCGAGATAATTTATGGTTACATACTAATTAAAAAGAATAAATAATCAAGTTATTAGATAATAAAAATTGAAAAGATTAGATAATTAAATTCAATATAAAATTTATAAAAATACGATCTATACTATTTAAACTTACAATCCGGAATTTATAGTTACACATTCCGCATCAATTCGCCAAAAGGTACGAGAACTTTCTTCAAATTATTGGAAGAAGAAATCTTATTTTCCCATTTTATATAGTCCCATTTGGGATTTTGGACATGGCGGTAGATTTGATCTCCGGCCTTTGAGGCAAAGACGAGAAATAGACGCAGAGATGGAGCTCTTGACAAAAGTTACACAAGGTAACTTTGATCCGTGGATGGTAGATAAGAAACTCTGAACTCTGAGCACGCACGCAAGTCCAGGTTATCCTGTATAATCCACCCTGAACTGTATACGGTTTACGTCATAAGCATGCTCTACGGAGAAACTTCATCGAACGTTAGCAAAGAGAAATTTTATCACATCTTGTCAAAAAAGGGCACTTTTGTGCTCAAATTTTAAATTTGATCGATCACGTGAAAGCAATTTGAAGAACCCTTCAATCAGAACCATACCCATGTGAAAACGGTAGGTCGAATCTTTAGATAAAAATGTTGGCTTATTTTTGTTTTCAATGGAAGAAAAAAATGAAATAAAATTGTTCTGCTTTTTCACGGTCAAACATAGTTTCAATACTTAAGTGAAGATTAAATAAATAAATTAAAAATATTGTAATCGGCTTAGAAAATTTTTCAAAAATTTCAATTTATATAATATCGAAAAAATTTGCGCGAGTAATGAAAATATACGATTATTCGTGTTTATACATAATATTCTTATATTTTATTATATATCAATTATTATATCAATAAAACACATATATGAGAGAAGTAATAAAAAGAAACATTTTTCTATTATACAAATTAAAAGTATAATTGAATGCTATTAAACAAGAAAAATGAGATTTAAAAAAATTAGGTATTAAAATATTCAGATACAGCAAGTCTTGCCTTTCAATTAATTTCACATGGAACTTGCTTGAATGACATAAAATATAATTAATGAATTATTTCTAAGGATTAAGATAATAATAATTAATCAATGCTTAAATTTTCGCTCTTTTAAATTCCATTCCTTATATTTTACCTAAACTCATTATTATATTGCAAAAGTTTCCCCGATTACCGAGAAATGAAACATAAGAAAGTATGGGATAACAGATTTTTTTTTATTTCAATTTAATTGAGCGGCTAAATAACATCAGTTCACAGAAGATGGAAACGTGGAAAAGTGTCTGCAAGAATGTGTCGCGCGATGGTTTCATCATTAAAAAAACTGCGCGCCGTCTTTGGTCTGAGAAAAGTGGAAAACTCGTTAAAAAGTTAAAATAAAAGAAGTCGGTACTTCCTTGCCTCAGCCGGCGGTATGCTGGCTAAGACAGAATTATTTGAATAATCGGATCCTACCTTTGTATCGCGTTCGATGCCGGAAACGAAACGAAAGAGACTAGTGCTTCCGCGAGCGATTCAACTATATTCAAACGAGCGAAAGAATTTCCAACTCTCTGAACTGAAATATATCTTACGTATATTCGCTTTTCACGTCGCGGAAAACATGCATACGTATATAAAGCATGTGAGAAATCACGCTTTCTTTTTAACTACAAACTTTGAGAATTTACTTCAAAGCTACTACTGGCTATACTATTTTTAGTTTTTAATCAAACATTCTATAGGTACTAAACTTCAAATAAAAATATGTTTTATTCGATTAAAGAAGAAAACATTTAATATTTATTCAAATTTTTCACTTAAGATTTTTTAATTAAATATAAGTTCACTTCAAGTAAGTCTTTTATTTACTATGTGTTAGGCGCAAACTTTTATCGAATAACAATGCATCAATATATTCTCCAATAAAAATATAAATTTCTATACATCTGGCAGCTTTGTGTGCTTTAAATTCGTCCACGTAAATCTTTTCTTTTTCTAACTTTATGGAACGGCAATATACGCTTCTGATGCAACTCTCCGGGGAAATCAGAAAGGTTATCAAACTTGAAAGGATATAAAATCGGTTAAGAATTCACATTGGCCGTGTAGTGACCATACATTCTGCGTTATAAAATTTCTATCGAAAAAAATAAATGCATATAAATAGAATGTATATACAATAGAAAATAGAAAGCTTCAACGAGGAAGTTATCCAAATACAATCGAATTATATTAGTCCGAACATGTGAGTTATTATGTCAATTAAATCTTCAATTGTATGTTTAGCATTTAATGTTTCGTGATTATTCTAATAACGCATTTCAAAGATTAATTAAAATCGAAAACATGTTTATTTAAATAAAAACTTTATCCTATAAAATGTTAATACGATAGTTTCTTAAGTTTTAATTGATAAAAGTTGGCCAATATCGCATAGTGTTAGTACACTCGTAATCATGTTTACTCACGTATTTACAGTAATTTATCATTTTGCTATTGATTTTTATATCTAAAGTTATATTGATTTTTACGATTTAGCTAATTTTCCTTTTGGAGTTCTCATGTATTATGACATTATTTACAATTTTGATATTGTAACAAATTATTTATTAAGTATATATTTTAATTATTATAGACAAAAGTTATTTTACATTATATAAGTTTTCTAATCTGCAATCTCTTCAATTATGAATTTTTTGATATTGAAATGAATAGATAAGCTACATACAAAATTAGGCTAAAATCAATATAGGACAAATATAATTGATAGTCATTAGCATATTTTTATCTCAGAGATTAGTTGGAATGTGACTGTTAAATATTTTCTGTCTTTTTATTTTATACTTGTAATATATGAATTGAAAAAAATTTTGATTGACTATTGTTTTCTCAAATCAGTTTATATATTTAATCCTGAAATATTTATAGTAAGGTACTCTCTCAGACTCTAGTTGTAAGATAGACTAAAATTCTAATGAATGATACATAATATAGTAAACTACACTTTATGAATTTCGTAAAGTTCTATCCTATGTGCACATTTTGTGTATATGCATAATAAATTGATATCAATAATTGCACATATTCAGGATTAAATATTTATTACATCAATTAATTGAACCCATTTCTAGCTCATCCATTTTAGTAGGCAATTAATCTATGAAATATTATGCGTATTATATTACTTTTATAGTAAATAAAGTAAAAATTTACGTTTTCATACTAAAATATTTGACTCTAAAATTAAATTTTCCTATACACAAAACAAAGTGGAATCAAATGGATAAAACCAAGAGATATAAAATGCAATTACTTCTTATTTTACATTTAGCAATAATCACGCAATTTAGAAAATTAATTAACTTATATCCTTAACAATTTTTTGTTAACAATTACTAAGATATTATACGGTGAAGTAAAATACTTTGCATATAATCATCTATTAACATCTAAACGAACATTTGCCTTTATACTGACATTATTAAATGCAAATATGTAACTGCTGCAAAATGTTTTAATTAAAGTCAAGTAAAACTTATGGCTGAATCTGTGTGTTTAAAACTCAGTTTGTTAGAATTATTGTAAGTCATCGGTACTTCCCGCGGCAAGGCGAGCTTAATTCGAAAGTATATTCTCCTGATATTCCACGCAGCTCAGTGAAGTTTCAGCAAACGCTTAACGCAGTTTATGAAGTTCCTCCGGCATCGAGCGAGCTGAGCAGCGATTAGTCGCGAAAACTTTTCTTTAGATTGAAAAAGCACGGTCCCCAAAGTTCAAAATCAATTGAAACTCTCCGTTATTCGGGCAAAATTACATTGGTCGATTGGCTGTCTAGGGAGGTCTTATCGAGTCAAAAATCCACGAGGGAACTTGCACGAGGAAACTTTCACAAGTGAACATAGAAACTCTGTTTCTCTCATCTGCTGTTTCGATCGCGTGTCAAATTTTGGTGACTCTAGTGTAAACTTGGCACACCGATACTATTGATTTTGTGAGGAGCATGGAGAAGGTCAGAAAGAGAAGGAGAGAGAGAGAAAGAGAACGAGAGAACGCGAGAGCGACAGAGAGAGAGAGAGAGAATATGTGTAGATATGTACGTATCACAGAAAATCGAGGAGTGAGGTCAATCATTCAAGTAAGTTTTTGCCTGATGGATGAAGCCTAGAGTATATGTGGTCTTTTCCGGATTTATATTCAGGGTTATCCTTGAATACACTGCCCTGAACCACTCTCGTTACGGGTAAAAATCGATATGTACTTTATACTAAAAAGGTCAATATATCGCTCGGAGCTCACTTTATTCAACAGAAATAAGTAATTTCTAATGTTAGGCAAAGGTTACTAACGATAGAATATCTTGGATTTTTTATGTCATTCTAATTTCTGTATTGTTACATTAAAAAACTAAACCGCTCATGACACGAATAAGAATATATATGACGTATATATGAATATATTAGTTCATTTCTTTAAAAAAATTACATCTATTACATTATACATTTCATAACTTTTATCCAATACAATCAATTATCAGAAGATTAATCGATAAATATCTTGCAATATTAAGTTTATAATATTAAGAAAATTTATTAAAATTATAAAGATGGATTAAAACAGTTATCTGAAAAATTCTTTAATAAGAAAAATTTACTTCTAAGTTGTTAAGAAATCTTAACTCTGTAAAAATTTAGGACACGTCTTAATGTGAAAAGTCTAGTTTTCTTCCAATAATTCATTTATTATTGGATAAACAAGTTAAATTAGGGTATTATGAAACTTTGATAATTTCTCCTTTCCTAATTTATTCATAAATCATTTCAAACGTTTTTATATCTTTGTAAGTTTTATACTCTCTGACAAACTCTCTATAAATTTTATTAAATATGAAAACTATTGCATATCAAATTAAGATAATAAAATATATATTATAATATATTTCCGATTAATATAAAATTTTTACGCAGAATAATAAGTCCAATTTTTATGAATTTTTTAATATGATTTATATGTTATAGTTTGATAATTAAGATATATTCTGCGCTAAGATTTTTATGTTAGGTATTAAATGTTTCGACGTATTTCTGTAACGATTTCTTACTGCGGTACGTGAATCAAGATATCCGAGGTTGACGCATATAGGAGCATTGCAAAAATAGCTTGTTGAATACTGCTTTTATGCATGCTTTCATGCATCTCAAAGTTTAACATCAAAATGCTCATAAAACGTCCCATATATCTTTCACGTTTTCATCACAAGACACATCACATTTGATACAATAATCTTATTACTTAAGAAAAACAAAATTTTGCATCCTTTGAAATTAATTTTTGTATCCGGATATATATACATACAAATTAAAAAAAAGGATCTCTTTTATAATAATAAAAGTATAATATTTTATTATCAAGGTATTTAAAGTATTTTAATACACAAATTTAAAAAATTTATTTTATCATCAATTTTGTATTAAGATAATTAATGTAATTAAGATACTTTCTGTTTCTCTGTATTGTATGTGTATCATGTAACGTGAAAGATAAATGACGAAACGTAAATTTTATTTTAATAAAGACGTTCATAAAGTAAAGAGATCTTGATCGGTATATCGATAGCAAAAATAACCAATGGATATACAGACATGTTCGTATTGAGAATAGTGATTTATGAGGAATATCGAAAGCTGTAATCGCATGCTATGACAAATCTCATGAATGATTTGCGGCATTCTGCCGACAGAATCTGCCCGCGTTGGAATCTGTCCAAAATTGATGGTGCGTTTTCGTCGAAAATGTAATGCGTGCATTCGCGCAACCAACAACGAGTGCTAGGCGTATCCCGTATATCAACCAGCTAGACATGATTTAACGGTTACGATGATAATGTATGTGTACGACGACGCACGAGAGAATAATTAGCCAGGTAAATGGGTTAAAAATCCCACTAAATCCTTTAGCGCGATTAATGAATATATTTTTGACACAATTTCCAAACAGATGAAAATAAACGCGGAAGTAGGAGCGCTATTTCACAATAGTGGCGTTAAGTTGCATCGTAGAATAGAAATTTTAACGAAATGGCCTGAATCGCACAGTTGTATATTTTATAATTGCAAATATAAATTCTTCGTAATTGCAATTACATCTTGATTACAATGATAGGTTACTATATCTTAGAAATCATGACAAATGAATTAACCTACATTTTGATGGACAGATAAAGTTCGTTGCACAATCAAATATTTCGAGGATATTAAATCTTTAGTCAAACGGTCATAAATGGCATGGAGAATAAAAATAGTTCCAACAAAGATTTGTCAAAGCGTACTGCCGATCAAAAAAATACAATAGAAGCAGAACATCGCTCTCTCACTGGATCAAAAATTTTTATAATTGAAACCACATCGGAAGAAGAAAAATTTTCGACAAGAGGTACGAATTCTTTTCGAAAAGAAGCAATGAAAGAGAATAATGGAATATTAAAAGAGACGGTGGCGTCAGAATCCTTTTCTAAGAAAGTCAACGACTCCGAGAACCGTGATAAATCAGTTCGAGAATGTAAGGAAGATACTGTTGCAAAAATAACCATTGCCGATGAGCTTAGTGGGACACTTTTAGAAGAATTCCAGTCCGATGGATCAAAACGCGAGATGAAAAATCCAAGAAAAATTGGCGATATGGCAACAACCGACAAACATCGATGTCAACATGCTCTCCGTGATATAATCGGCAAACGGGAGCAGCGTAGAGACGAATTGGACAAGATGGAGGGAGATCTGCGACAACGTCTGGATATGCTTGAGTGTTCGATACCGGCGGTGATGGTATGGAATATTTGGAGAATGTCGCAAGGTGCGCCCGTCTGCAGAATAAAACGTATCCTGGAGAAACAATTTAAAGACACGAGGGAACTCTCTTGTCGCAGCACGCCGAGTTGCCATTACGATTGCAGGATACGAGAAGTCGAGGCCGAAAGGAAACTGGCGTTGAAAAGGGTGGAGGAAGCTCGAACTCTATGGTCGGAGAAACTCACGACGTTGGAGGAAAGAAAAAGAAAACTTGACGAAGCTAGGAGAATTCAGGAGGAACAAAAAAACGCAATAGAACGGTTAAACGAAGAAACTAGAGCGCTGCGAGAAGCAATGGAAAAGAAAACGATGAAAATGGACGAGTTGTGCCGATGTGACGACGTGCAATGTAAACAGAGACACCTTGATAAAGTCTCCAGCTTGATGTCCGTCGAATCCGGGGACATTCAGTGCCTGGACAAGCTACAACGGCTGGCGGAAGAGGAAGTGATGACGAAGCGGGAGATTGCCGAGTTGGAACGCCGCGAGGAAGCTTACATGAGGACACTTCAGCAGGCAGACGAGTTGTGGTCGAAGATGGAGGGCGACATGATCAGCACGACAAATGGATTGCAAGAGCAATTGGACATGAAGACTGCGGCCAATCAACAACTCGCGAATCGCATATGTGAACTGGAAGACGCGCTCGAGAAATGCCAGGCAAAGCTAGCCGCGTGCAGGACGGAGCTGGAGAAGTTTCGAGATATTGAGAAAGTCGAAGCTAGGATAGGTCGCGATGATGACGTTGCAAAAGTGGTAGATAGAGAAGTCGCGGTAAAGGCTAAAGTCGTGCATCGTCCAATCGGCAGAATAGACGACGTAGCGACGGTGAAGGACGACGAAGTTCTGGCGAAGATTGAGGTCGCAGATGGGGAAGCGTTAGCGAGAGTCGAAGTTGAGGACGAGGAAACGTTGGCGAGGGTTGTCCTGACCGACGCCGATGTCGAAACTGTTCTTGTCGGAGACGATAAGTTCATCTCGGTTAAACCCGACTTGGTTGATCTTGCTGTCGATCGCCCGATCGACCTTATACAAATGAAAGACGCGGAAAGTGTAGTTAAACCGGAAGATATCGCGTACGATCAACAGAGATTCAAAGAAGTTCGGGAATACTTATCCAAATTAGATTCCTTAGAAGATCTGTATAGGGACGATGGTGAACCGTGCGCGCCTGATTTCGTATGCAATGACGTGGTGTCGTCGCCTACTGGTATGACAGACGAGGAATTAATTACACTGGGCGTGAAACATACTGTACCGACGAAAAAACATGAAATTGTAAATGATGAACGAAAGAAGCAATTTCAAAAGGAATTAGAAAGAAAAACGGACGATGTCGTTGAAGATATTGAGAAAAAGGAAAAGAAAGAAGATGAAATTCTTGGCGTCGAAATTGAGAGGAAAGTTGTCGAGAAAATGGAAAAACAGGTCGCTGAAATTGTAGATGTGCCTGTTAGAGAAACTGTAACACCACGGACAATCGAAGAAGCTGTGGATGATAGGCCGGTAACAATGCCGAAAGACCGAGTGCCAGAAGTAAACAAAATTGAGGTCGATCGAGGCGTCGTGATACAGCGGGATACGATCCTATCATGGATCGATGCGATCGATACAATTCGCACAACAGCAGCGGTATACAATTCGCATTATAAGTAAAATTTTAAAAATATTGCAATTATATAAATATACAGAAATTGCATTAATATTTTTTAGCTAATATTATATTAGGTAGAAAAAGTTTAACGTTATGTATATTATATACGGAATATTTCCTTTTTTTAATATTAATATATTTTTGTTCTTCTGCATTTTCAGAAACATCCTGACTATCACGAAGTAAAAAAGGATGCTGATATCTTAGCAGAACAAGTTGGCACGTATGTTGGGGTAAGAGATTGACATAATATTGTGATTCTTGTTCAGGAGTAATAATTACATAGTAATATGATACAAATAGCACTTTCGAATTCTCACTTAATAATTAATGACTAAAAAAATTTAGAAGAATACTTCTAATTTAACTAATATTTTCGGATTAAAAAATATGTTATTGTAACTCTAATTAAATTCTATCAGATAAAACCTAAAGAAGTGAAAGAAGCAAAACCTAAAGAAATGAAAGAGGAAAATGCAACAACAGTTATAAAAGGTAAGCAGGAAAAGGTGATTGAGAAGAATGAAACAAAAATGGAACAGAATAAAAATAAAAACAACCTAATAGATAAAATTAAGTTACAAGATGAATTAATAATTTTGAAGGCTAAAGAAATGGAACCTGTGACAAAAAATGAATTCGTATAATTACCTAATTCTAAAAAAACATCGGCAGAAGTAGAAGCTCCAGTGAAAGAAATAGCTGAATTAGAATTATTGCCTACTCTTACAGAAAAGAAAGTACCAATTGATATGGAACCTATTTCAACAGAAGATTCGGCGATTTCAACAGAAGATACTTTTCCTACAGTAGTTTACGATAAAAAAGATTTGAAAGACGACACGGTCCTGTTAACTACACCCGAACCAGGTAAGTCAGATAACAAAAAAATAAGAGAAGAAACACGAATTAAAGACATCGTACAGAATACAAAAGAAATTAAAACTTCTAAAAATAAAAATGCAGAGAGAAACGCAAAAGTCGAAGATCTGATAAATAATAAATTAGCAGTAAATTTAGTAGCAAATGATAAAACGGTAAATTCCAATAAAGAAGAAACGTTGGTTGTTTCAGAAATAGAAAAGAAAGAAGAAGTTATATCTAATCATGTAGAAAGAAACGAAAAGAAGAAAAAAGACATGCCAACAGAAATAATAGTAGACAAAAAGACAGAAGTGTTACCAGTGACAGAGATTAAGGAAAATGGACTTGTAGAAGAGGTCATAGAAAAGTTGAAAGAAATTCCACAATTGGATGAAACTAAAATGATAGACATAAAAGAAACCACAATACCACATATGAAAATTAGACCAAATGAAATTGTAAAAATTCCAGAAATGGAAGAAGTAGAACAACAGAAAACAATACTGGCCAGCGATGTGACAGAAGGAAAGGAAATTATATCAGAGACAATTTCGCCAACCGTGGATACAATCGAGGTAGAAAAATTCGAACCCAACGAATTTCCTATCGTGGATGTTGCAAAAGTACCGATTGTAAATGCAGTGAAAGAAAAAATCGAAACTGAAGAACCCGTGCTAATAAAAGAAGAGGTAAAAGTCGCAGAGGAAACACCACTGATAATGGATATAACAAAAAAAGAACAAATTGAAGTCTCGGAATTGTCACCAATCGAGGACATAGAAAAAAAGGAAGATATTGAAGCCGTAACGTTGCCACCGATTACGGATATAGCAAAAGAAGAAATAATTGAAGCTGAGAAATTGCCACCGATGGCGGATACGATAGAAAAAGAAAAAATTGAAGCAGAAAAATTATCACCTGCGGATGTAATAACAGAAGAAAAGATTGAAATAATTCAGCCAATACCAAGAATAAAAAGAGAAATAGAAGAGGAGATCGAAACTGAAGAACCCGTGCTAATAAAAGAAGAGGTAAAAGCCGCAGAGGAAACGCCACTGATAATGGATATAACAAAAAAAGAACAAATTGAAGCCATGGAATTGTCACCAATCGAGGACATAGAAAAAAAGGAAGATATTGAAGCCGTAACGTTGCCACCGATTATGGATATAGCAAAAGAAGAAATAATAACGAGAGAATCTCCGCTTAAAGTAGAAATTAAAAACGGAAAAGACAAAGAAATAGAAGAAGTTATACTGCGGGATGAAGTTATAGCTATTGAATTACCTGAAAAGAAGAAAGAAGAAGAAATACCTGCAGTAGAAGAAAAGAAAATACTGACGGAAGTCCCGTCACCCAAGAAACCAACATTGAAGGATGAAAAAGAAGTACTGGTAGAAGAGGAAAAGCCAGAAGTCCAGACAAAATTAAAAATTCCAATCGCTGAGATAAAGTTAACTGAAATGGAAATGCCAACGATACCGCAAGATTCACAATTAATCGCACAGCCGTATTTAATTATAGCGAGGTTCAAAGAAAAAGAATTATTGAAGATTATACCTGTAAACCAACCCTGTACCTGTTTGGTTAGTAAATGTTATTCTGTTTGATTTCCACTCTCATTAACAGCTATTAATAATTAACAGTTTCTCGACAAATGTGTGTAATTTTAATATCTTTCCGCGGAACGATAATACACGTGTTTCAGTATGTATTATACGTATTATACGAACGGGAAATGCCTTAAATTACTTGTAGTTTTCTTTCTTGCTCTGATATTCTAATATATATTAATAGCGGCTGATCATTCTGAATGTATGACTCCTTCACTTGCAGCAACCACTGATCGAGGCCGCAAAGCCGTTTGACATTCCGCAAACTGATATTCTTCCAACCGAAATCGTACAAACCGAAGTCACGCAAGCCGAAGTTGTACAAATCGAAATGATGCAAATCAAGAACGTGCAGAACGAGGTCATGCAAACCGAAATTGTACAAACCGAAGCCGTCGAAACTGAGATTGTGCAAATAATCACGCAGGCCGTCTCGACCGCTAAACCGCCCCGTACGCCGCCGAAACGAATTATTAGTGAATATTTAAAACCAGTTGAGCTAAAAGCATCGAGGACTGAAATCGCCGGCGACCATCCTGAAATAACCGGCCGAAAAATGCTCTGGCGCAAACGCTTAAAGGACCAATCGACCGTCACGACCGCCAGCACCGGATCACAGACGGATAAAACAAGCCACGTTAGCCACGACCGAGTTGTAAGAGATGAAAGAGAACGCGCGAGAGTGCCCACGGATGAACTTTTACGATCTATAAAGATCGCCGCCGAGCTGGTGCGACCGGATACAGAACGAGAGATTAGGACGATTAATTATGGCGGCAGGTCTGAGGAAATGGACAGGGTGGCCTGTAACTGTTGCTTGTGCGGTAGAATTCCGACTTCCCCGTCGACAGGACCTAGATTAGAGATTCAACCGCAGATTGATGCGAAAACTGCAACGCCTCCGGCAGTAGCTGCGTTCAAGCGTATGTTTATTCGCCCTAAAATCGATCACCCGATACCGCATGATAGATTGTGTCCCGATTGCAAGGCGAAAATCCAGAGCAGGATGTCACGCGAGAGGCATCACGTCGAGAAAATTATCAAGAAGATTCCTCGCGATCAGGAGGGCTGCTGTTGTACGTCATTAACTGAGAAACCGTGCCGCGCGGTACCCCGAAAAAAAATGATCGAGAAAAGGGATCAGGCTAGCTTGGCTAAAATACCTAAGCGAAAGACAAACCTCGCTGAACAAAAAAGGAAAGATGATATGCAATCAATTTTAGAGGACTTAGAACAATTGACCGTGCAGCCGTTGTCCCCCAGTTGCATTTGCTTTAAATTGGAAAAAACTGGTGTAGAACCAATTAAAAAAGGAAATTGTTATTGCGCTGATTAAGCACACGTAATTATCATTATTCTATTTAATCAGTCGTGTAATAATATGTACTGTTTGTTCAATTAAACATTTTGAGTTGATATTGTGCAGTATTTATTGCTAATGATTTTATTCATTCAAAATAAATATAACATTAAAATAATACGCTGTAAAAAAATATGCGCAATTTAAATGAGTAAAAAAAATGCAATAAAACATCATGACATTGATAAGATAAGATAAAAAGTATAAAAGCTAACAGCAGTGACTAGCAGTGGAATCACGAATAAAATGTGAAAAATGCTTCATAGAATTTAATCAGAGTGAGTTTATGTGAATAGCGAATTCTCAAATTAGATTTCTGGTTGAGACAACGCCAGTAAAAAATGGGAGGATAAAACAGATGAGAGAAACGATCATACCTATATAGTATGCAATTTTCGATAATACGATCTTTACAATGATATAAACGTGAGCAATTCCATTATATGCTTTTCCCGTACTTTTAATTCATTCGTTGCAACACATAGTGCAGCGATAAAATCAAATATAGATTTCGTATTCAAATGTATTTTTGCACATATACGTATACATATAATCTATTAAATATATCGTATTGATTCAAAGTAGAGATATCCATTTGAATAAACATTTCATATTAAATGTTTCTATATTTTAAGAAATTCAAAAAGTTCTTTCGTGCATTTCAACTACTGCATAATAAACAAATCAATATAGCCACGCATAATCGAAATGCCATACAATTCTCAATAAATAATTTCAATCACGATGACAAAAATCAAACGGTACAGAAGTCTATCCGCCTAAAGGACAACTAAAGGACATCTCAAAAATGTAGGTAGTATGCCTTTCAGACACCCCTGCGACGTCTCCTAAACATTCTTGCTGTCCGGAAGTATTGATCGGCGCTCCGTTCGCGCCGTTCATCCAATGTCTAAAATCGAGACACTCACCGAACGTTGGCCAAAGTGTGCCTGCGGGATCGCAGGTTGTGGTATCCACGTAGCTCGCCGATGCTGCCCTGCTCGGCCTGCATCCTAGCCTGGGCCGTCGCGGCGGCAGTAGCGATCACGTGGTGTTGGTGCCCTCCGGGGGCTCCCGCCGTGGTGACGCTCCTACGAGAACGCCAACCCGATCTGCTGCCGCTCGGCGTAGGTGATTTTTTAGGTTGATACGGTCTGAAAATGGCGTTGGAAACGTACGTTGGCATACCAACGTGTTCATCGTGTCGAACGGTGAGGCAGATCGCGTGTATATAAACCGCTACTCTAATTAAGAGTATCTTAAATTATCGTGTCTGTGCAGAATCGATCAAACCCTTAATAGACTTATTGTTTCCTCGCGAAAGTACTTTCAGCACCTTAACACGTCACGACAATCTGTTGCTGCGTTAGAAGAATCTCGCCTTTATATTGTCCCCTACCCTTGATTTATCTTCTACCCTTCACTTTTCTACCTTTTCTCTTTTTCGCCTTGCTTCCCTGCTCACCCAAAAACGTCTTCAACGTGTCGAAAGATTCTCTTCGGTATGGATCTGTGCAAAAGAAATATTGACTCTTTGCCAAAGATCTATCGTTCAAATATAATGAGACAGAAACGTGACATCCCATATAAAAGGGAGATATATTACTATAATATATACTATAATATATACCAGAATAGAGATTATTTCAAGATTGTATCCTATGTATGGGTATGTTCATGAGCCATGTCGTAATATCTAAATTCATTATGCCCATATTACAGAATTAATATAGTGACAGTAATGGCCGACCTTTCCGGCGCGCGCGCGTTCTCTCTCTCTCTCTCTCTCTCTCTCTCTCCCTCCCTCTCTTTCTCTCTCTTTCTTTCTAGACAATTTCTGAATTAATTACACCGATTAACGATCTTGGGTCATCGTACCATACTCTATAGTTAAGAGCTTGAATCAATATCACGCGTTATATAAATCCGTGATTACAATTTATTCATTATCTATCCCATTTATCACACACAACAATAGAACGTTAAATAGGTTTCTCAGAACGCCTACGTTTTTAATCTGATCTCGATGATGGATTTCGGACATGATTGTCAGGCATATTATAATGCTTTACGTGACATGACGTTTGTCATAACCGCAAGATTTCTATTTCTCCGACTCCGGTAACCGGATGTGCTAGGGAAATGGGCTACGACACGGGTAGCTGACACTTCTGGACCCAAGAGACTGCAAACGTGTTCTGCCGCAAGGATCTTTCGTTTCTCATTTTTCTTTTTTCTCTTTTCTTTCTTATTTGCTCTTGTCGCTGTACGTAATACAATGCGAGAATGGCTGCGACGAAAGTGAGAAAGACGGTTTTACATCAGAGCTGTCGAGTAACGTATAGCAAAAGGCTTCTAGAAAGAAAACGCGATTACAGTCGCTTGTATTTTGCACGTGCTACGTACTTATCCAATAATGATCCGATAAAAAGGATGCGGAAGATAAACTGGCGGGAGAATGAAAGAAGGATAATTCAAATATACAAATTTAAACAAATGAGCTGCTGATAGAAGCAAAGAGTGACTTGCAAATACTGATAGATGCAAAATAAATGTAAACCACATAATGTCAGTTCACAAAATCATTATAAATTATGCAACAATATAAAAAATAAACAATTGACAAAATTTCGCGTATAATTTTACATTTATTACCAAAATCGCTAAAAAGTGATTATAAATGGAAACTCGACGTAAAAAGAAGCATAATAATATAGAAACCGCACATATATAAGTATGTATAAGGAAGTGCATTTGTTGCATTGGTTTTAAGCTCTCGTCAATTAATGAAAATAATGAATACAATCGACACGGTGCATCGTGTTTGTCGACAATGAATGCATAGACGTTATTGCGAATTAATCGCAAATCAATACAGATTATTCTGCGTATTAATCAAATCGATCCCCATTCGTTGCAGGGCTTTCCGAGCATTAGCATTCATACATTACTTCCGCAGTTCTCGTCTGTATGCGCTTTGACGCGTAAGGGCTTACGTTCTACGTCGACAGAACCTGAATTATCGTCGGCGAACCAGCTCACCCCACGCGTTGCGTCAATACCGATGATATACCGCGTATGGGGCTTTTCGCCGGTGAGAGAGAACTTAGCGTTTTGATACGACTGCGACTGCATCCGTCAAAATAACACGCGCGAGCATGTGTCCATGGACATGCCGACGTAATCCGCGGATCCACAATCTGTTACAAATCACCATCGCCGTTAGATGCCATTAGATTTCTCATTGATCGACCGCGATTTTAATGGGATATAGAACATCAACAGGTTGCTTTGCGATGCGGAATAAATCGGTTTATTCGATATCGCGACGAACAGTCAATGCGCATTAAGGCACGTGCGCGAGTTTCTGATCAATCGGATTGACTATAACATAACATGAGCCAATCTCGCGGAGAAGAGTAGAGAGAGGGAGGGGGGAGGAAGAGAGAGAGAGAGAGGAGGGAAAGATACGAAATCCCTGGTCGTCCTAATATGATACCGAAACCCCGTGCTGACTGCATCGTTATATTACATAGCCATCTTTGCACATATGCACATATCTATCTGCACAATGTGTGCGGTCGTACATACGCGCCTATAGATCTCTATAGACTGCTAATACGCGGAACTGAATTCTCGAATAACGTCGAAGGAAATAGTCACTTTGTGCTCCCGTCCCCTCTTCCAGCCATATCCGATGATATAGTCATTGCATCGCTAAAATTCCGTCTCGATTCCGACTTCGAATCACATATCTCAACGGAGATGCAGCGTATTCTCAGCTCTGTTTCTATAGGGTCCACTCTCGTGTTCTAATTATACGAGATTCACCTCGGAATTAACTTACCAGACGATCTATTTCGCGACGGACAGGATACGATCATTATGGCGTTATAATTCAAATCACTCACTCGATTCCGACTCTCTGGCAACGTATCCCGTTCCACATTCTCAAGTCAAAGATAGACAGTATCGCGAATTTAATGAAGTATAAAAGCTTTCGAGCGAGACTTAAAATAGCTCGCGTATTACTCGGTATCCGCGAATCGATAAGATATGTCTATAAATTAATCCTGGAGCATTGCTTTATACATGCAATTTTGTAAAAAAATCAGGACAATCGATATCAAACGGTGCTCATGGATACTCACGTTACATTTGAAAACGATTAAACCGATTGTATTAAACCGATGTACGAAAAAACCCGCAGCGATCCAGATTTGCGGTGAACAATACGAGATTAATTCTTGTTTTTAGAATAACGATAATTCAAGTCTTTCAAAATGATGAAACAACAACATTAACTCAACTATTTTTATCTATAATTATATTAGGGGCAATTATATTTAAAGAGACGAATATATGTTAACCTACATTTATCTATTGTTAAATTTCAAACAAAATTCTCCGTTTAATTTCAATCCATGCGAAGTGTTGAAAGAAGAGAGGAATAATCGATTAAGAGCTTGCGATTTTCAAATTGTTTCTGCCTCATTACATCCTTAATTAAGATCTTATAAGTATCCCCTACATTAATTACGTCAGCCGTTTTAGCTTTCTCGGGACAAGTTAATTATTGGTTCGATCATGTTCCCCTCTAAGTAACCTGAGGAAGCTTGCCTGCAGCTATGCCCTAAGTTTGTATTTCGTCCCAGGCATTTCCATTGTCGCAATAATATAGCGTGTTAATTACAGTCTTATAATTTTCTACGAACAAATAGCACTTTCGTATTATTAATACGTCTCTTCAATCACAATTATAACGAAAATGTGTTTTCAACTATATATGCATGTATTATTGTAAGCATGTGCGTGCGTATCGATCATTTCACGTTTAAATTAGTTAATCGCTTGATAACCTGCGTGTACTTAGACGCTTAATAGTAATGGTCATTAGCGTGAAACCGACGGCCGTTCATCATTAGTGTTAGACCGCTATGAATAGCAAGAGGAAAACCGCAATCAATGCTAAACAAATAACATCGGGTTGATCATTTTCTGAATAATTATATATGTATATAGATTTACGTATTACTTCTTTCAGTGCGAAAGTATAAAAACAGTTTTCAAATGAAAGTTCATGGCGTGGCACCAAAGACATTTACATCGTAAAACTCTTAAAAATATTGATTTTTTTTACATAAAAAATCAATATTTTTGCTTGAATAATAAAATAAAAGATTTTATATCGAAATATGTAATTATTACGAATAACTTAATGCTTATTCGAAATTAGTCTTGAAAGTTTAATTATTGAACGTGATAATTAATCATTAATCACACAATTTTTCTCAACAAATTTTGAGCAAACAGAAATAAGACATACATGATTAACAAAATTAACTATACTTTTTTCTTCGCCAGCATCGTATGTTTCGAGTTTACTAAATACATATTTAACCAGAGGTGATGCTTTTGCGCAGCAATGTTCTATGTATTATAATTATCGGGGCGAACATCTCCGCAGGTGCTAGGTCTAATGGCAGGATTTAAATCAGGTGCACCGTGCACCCGATACATGTTCCTGTTAACCCATATCGCCTGCATCCCCCTAATTCCATTTGGTCGGCAGTGTCCACTCGGGGAAATTTCGGGCACGCTCTCGATGTTTCCTGCGGCTGATTGGATAGTCATGACGCACAACGATATTGACCACCTTTCACACAAGAAGCATACTCTCGATGATATTCCTCTTACTATTCGTTCTCCTATTATTATTCATTATTCCAAATTTGAATTTGTTATATTATTTGTTCCCAGACAGATGAAATAAAAATCTAATTCTTATTAAAATAGCATTCAATCGAAAAATTAACTCCTTACAAATCTTATTAATCTATTATCTTATTAATTTACATTTAAAGAAATTGTTTTAGCATTCAAACAGCTGTCATTTCTAAAATCTAACTTCTTTTTATTCCTATTTTGTATTGAAAAATATATCCGATAACAAAAATACTCCAAACTAATGGTTTTGGAGGAAGAGTTTGAATAAAACATGTGCAAACGAACGTAACGATATTGTTATAATATGATATGTGCATAATATATATAATCGTATATATATATATTACTATATGTTCTCGGAACATAACAAAAAGAAATGATACTATATGTTTTATTTTTCTTTTCCGCATCAGATATATCTTTCCCCTGTTAACGTATCCGGTATTAAATCACGACTAGAACTCAGGAGAACTATACGTGCAACGTTTATATTAATGCGCCATATTCAAACAAGCGTCCAAAGGTTTGCGGTGCAGCTCACAATATTCAAAGAGCGAATCGACGCGCTATAATGAAATTCAGTATGTCAAACGTGCTTATCCAACTGCTTTCCTCTTCATACCTCTCATATTGAATCCTTCATTAACCTGATACATTAATTTCCACGCGTTTATCAATTATCATTAGCTCTTAATATAGATCATATTAATAGATAAGTAAGAGGGATTGTACATTAGATTCGAACGAAAGTGTTTTGCTCGTGTTTCATATACTCTCTTCTAATTTACCAATAAATCTTCTTTAAATGCAAAAAATACAGCATTCCCTCGTATCTTTATCTGTCAAATATATTTTGACTAAAAAGGAAAACTAAGAAATCGTATCTCTTGATATTTTTCATAAAATCCTCCGCGTTGGTAAAATATTTTAAGATGGAGTATAATTTGATTTGAAATTTTATCACCGTCGTTCCAATTTTCACAACTTTTAGAATTCAAAAACAGCACGCGCTCTGATTTCCTCTATATTTCCTCCGATTTATTTAAACGTATTCGATCTATCTGTATGTCATAAATGTATTTGTATAATCGAACAATATTATAAACATAAGGACAATGTTATAAAATATTAAAAATAAATTTATTGTTAAAAAAAATCTTCAAAAAAACTCGAGAAGAACTGGATAGAAATGAAAAAGAAATAGTCCGAAAAGTGGATCTAGATCTCGACACTCGTGTGGTTATTGTGCTCCACAAGTAATTATGTCAAGAATGTACAGCAACCAATGCGAATTACTTATTACATTTAATCCGATATAGGACATGAATAGCGGACAGATTAAATCTTCCCATTCTTGAGATTACCTATCGTCGCATGGCCAATCGAAGATCTTCCCGTGCCATTCTCTACGAGCACAATAACCACACGAGTCTCATTGAACCGAGTGCATCAATCGGTATATAAAAACGCGCTCCACATTCTAGTATTAGCAAGAAAAGACCGATAATCAAAGATCGTTAATGCAATACACATTTCTATAATTTTATTTAGGGATATAAAAACCGAGTGAAAAAACTGATATACTGAAATTAGCACAGTGACATTCTAAAAAATTATCTATTAAATAGAAACAAATTTCTCTCGACTTGTTTCGCGACTTACGTAATTACATTATGATAAATGGGAATTGTTTCATAACTTGGGATAAATTCATCTCGTACCACTTATTTACTATTTGTCTGCCAGCATTTTCGTGCCGCACAATTGCTTGCGTGACATATTAATAACTTCTCCTTTTTCCTCGAGGCGAACGCTCTCGAAGGTTGAAACTAGACGTAACTTTCGCAACTGTAATGTACCGTTAAATTGGGTGAACAACAAAGTCAGGCGAGTAAACGCAATTTGACGTCGATGTCGATATATGACAGACGTAAGTTTGATTGCATATGTGTACATATGGCACTACAACATAACGTGCAATATTGAGAAATGTGTCGGTCCGAGACAATGAAACTGTAAAGCAAACACGTATGGACCAAGAAAGTTTGTCCACCAAATCTCGCAGCAACAGACGTCTATAGACATATTTCAAAGCAATTACATAATGTAAAGAATGAAAAATTCCATATATGGATAAGTACAGATATAGTATGGCTTAATGCTATTGTAAACAGATACGAATAAAATTTTCCGTTGATATTGCCTGCTTATAAATGCAGATTTATGCATGATACTGGAATATCATAGAAGAAATACGTTACGTTGAGTGCGTAAAATGCTTAACGTTGTTAATACATAACGTAATGATAATAATGCATGAATTACATGCATATATACACGCGAGCTGCCGTCAGTTAATTGCGATCATAGAGAGAAGGGTCATTAATTAATCGCGAAATTTAACGTATTCTATCGATATACCTATAACAGAATATTTAATTAAATCGGCAATTAGCTACTTAAAGCGTTGTTTACACTACACGACACGATACGTTCGCATTAATGATATATATGTAACAATTACTGATGCGGAGCACTCTTAAAACTCCATGTCTGCAGGCTAATAATTGTGCACCGTGTGGACAATTATCGAATATATTTAGTTATTATAAATAGCAAATGAGTAACAATTGAATACGACTATTTTAGACTGAGAATTATCCCCGCAATGAATTCCAACCCATAGAGAACTATCTAAACATGTTTGAGTGCTACTAGATTATGACTCAACTGTAATCTTCGCTGAATGCGTCCGCTAAGTTTGCGTTTGATTGATACTTATAAAACTCTGTAAAATAAACTCAAATGCTACGATCTTAATGCGATGTAACAGTCATCAATTCCACAACGATATCGTGTAAAACGTGCGATGTAAACATCTCTAATAGCGCTAGAAGAACCAAGGTAAAATATAATAATAATAAATCCAATTCCGAGACGCTTAGCGCAAACTAGATCGAGAAACCCGCGAAACTAGATTAATCACTGACCGTTCACGGACGTGACGACCCTCCTCATCGTCTTCTTCCTCAATGTCGTGCAGTCGCGGGCTAAGCCGGTGCTGAGTACTGCCCTCTCTGCCGTAATCTTCCTCGTCGCCTATCCTTAGCTCGCACTCTTTCTCGTCGTCGTCGTCGTCGTCGTCGAGATCGTCGAGATCTTCGTCGAGACCACCGAGTGGCGCGCGGTCCTTAAACTGAGCCACGCAAATACGTTTCGGTGGCTGATACTGGTACTGTTTCTCCTGCTGTAGGACTTTCTGCTGTTGCTCGTGCTGCTGTTGCTGGCCTCTTTGGCCCTGCTGATGGGGCTGCTGATACTGCTGATGCTTCAGCAAGGAACTCTTCTTGTCCTCAGGGGTGGCCCCCGAGACACCAACACCACCCCCACCCCCGCCGCCGCCGGCGCACGGCAGGCAGCAAGACCACGCGCCCCCCACCTCGGCACCCTAGCGCACTCAATGTCAAAACATCCAGGGAGGCCAGCTGCAGCCAGAGTGTTCCGTTCCAAGCCCCAGCAGAGGCACTGTCCGCGATGCTGATCGACGTGCTCGCTGGGGATTAGCCGTCCCCAGATTCGAGCGAGTTGAGTTGAGTCGCTGGTGTGTCGAGTATCGCGATATATATACGACGATACTCGATGCTATTTTCTTTGTTGACTCTTCGAGTCCCTACTCGAGACGACAAAATACGGTTTTGGCATGAGCGCAGACGTGAATGTCCTTCACTCCAATGAAAACCGGCTGGAGATCCGTCGTCTCCTGGAGACTTTTTTTCTAGTACGATCTTGTTGCCTGAAGTACTCTGGAAATGCTTAGCATCCGTATAAATGAGCGACGAGCGGTCGTATCGCGGAACTCAACAAATTGTTGATTTCATTTTCCCAAGAAATTCAACCGTTCCTTTGCTTCGTACTTTACATTCGACGACGTAACGTCTCGCAAGCTGCATGGTTTTTTTATTTCTTCAAGGGTTCATCTGTACTGTGTACTGTGCAAATTTCACACATTTTTTTTCTCTCAAGTCACTCTTGTAAGCTATGCAAATTTCTTCAACGGCAACAATTTAAATAATTTATATACGCAGAAAAGATTGTCCTCTTGCAAGGCTTTCGTTTTTTATTATAAACAGATTAGCGATGTATCTCATCTCAGACAGTAAAAATTATTCTTGCTGCCTTTACTTATGTATATGGCTGGGATATGTTTCGTAACACTGTAATCTGCAATGTTTGAATAACGTGACTTTCAAAACTCTAAACATATCTCTTTCCTCTAGATTATCTTTGTTAAAAGTAACAGAAATAAGGAAGCTTGTGTTTCTCTCTCGCTATCATTGTAAAATCTTTCAATATAGAATTTTAACATTAAAAATGTATTCAACATTAGTCTTATCTTCTTTTAATTATTTTTATTTCCTGCACTGGAACGTTTTAATTCAACGATCATCGGAATATTGTCTCTCACATCTGAATATGCTCACATGATGAACATCAAACGATGGATCAACTGAATATCGAGCAGCCAGTAAAATTGCCATCGTGACACATTTAGCACGGTACCACATGAAATTAGTGATTCGTATTCAACCCACGCTCGCCATCATTCTTAGGTCGTCTTGATACATAGATTTGCCTCTTAAATACCATGATAAATTCCCCGTCGCACTTTGTTATCTCGAAAAATTAAGGAGATGAAGCCTCAAAAATCGTCCATCATTACTTTCAAAATCCCAATATCTTCTTTTTAAAACACTCGATTTCTTGTCCTTTATATCGGAATGATATATATGCATTATCAATAAATCAATTACGGGCATACTGGGTCTTCAAATACTAAAGTACCTCAATCTTTCGCTTTTCAATAAATACTCCGGTTTCTGAATCGTATTCTTACTCTCGACGTCAATCTTCTTGCAGAATCCATTATTATACAACATCATCTCATAGCAGTAACATATACTAATGAAACGATTAGTGAAGCAAGTTACCCTTTATGTCAAGGCTTTCTTTGATGTTACATCGTCTTTCGTGTCAGTCTTTCCCCTGTCCTTTTGCCCACATGATTAACTCTGTCTGCAGCGTTTCCATCTGTTTTTAAATAAAAGTAAAATTCCCAACATCGCTCAAAGTGAAGTAACCACCGATAATTTCCTTATTCTATAAAATATTTAATGGAAACTATGTCTCTTTAAATTCTCGTGTTTATCTTACAAATCGAAAACTTCATGGCTGTTCTCTTGACATTTTCGATTTACGCTCATGTGATCTATCCTTGAATCCTGTCAGCATTGTCCCGTGTCTTACAAAGATTCCGTTTATTAGCCACGAGAGCTCTAGTATCTCCTTTAGTCGACACTTACACTGAATCGCTCCGAATACCATAAAATGTTATTAAGGCGCGGCATCCCTCTGTACGTTATTTTCCCAGCGTAGGAAGTTGAAAATGAATTTGCCATTCTCCGACTTGCGCTCGAGTCTCCACGTCCATTTTATTTTTTCGTCCTCGCCACATTCGCGCACTTCCACCCAACTATTCACGTCCCGTAGTAACCAGCTGTTATGAAGTAAACTGAACATGTGGAATTTCGTCGTTGCCGTCGACAAGCCCGCTCGTCGCTCTTAATTTATTTCGTGTTTACCAGGACACTCAGTATGCGGTTTAGGAAACTTTAAGACAACAAACCGCGACTAAGCTAGATATATCTATGCATCCTTTTACGCCTTCTTGTTTGTAGTACAGTTTACCGGCGACGGTGCTTACTATTTGCTCGGGATGCCACATCGTCAAGTCACTTGTTTTCATGGATTATACAATCTACATATTATTACTTGTTGAATCTATTGTGTTATTATCGATTGCCGTAGTGATGTATAAAACTATGTTACCAACGATTCTGCATGCTGACGCTTAGCTTTCTCATATTTTTATTTCAGCTTCTTGCTTCTCGTCACAGTTTCCTCGTATATTGAATATATGTTATCATGCTGTAGAAAATAGCGCTGAGATCGAGGCAAATCGAGGTCAATTAAGAGAATTTTTAATAGATTTTTTTCCGCACAGTGAACATTTAATTATTACAAAATTAATTATAACAGTTTATTTAAGATATGTCACATCTACCTCAAATTTTTTCGCTACTACATTGCTTCCAGTTAACTGTGAACGGTGAATTTCAATAACTTCTGTTAAACCACTTTTATCCACAACGAGGGCGACTAATAACACGCGAAATTAACATTGCGAAAGATCGTAGCAATTTCAGTCTATAATCAGAGAATACGAGCAGTTTTCCACGACACGTAAACGTCGGTCGCACTTCTATACACGGATTTCCTATTTTGGCACGATGTGTTCGGGTTACAAGTCAAAATTATGCAAAAAAGGATCGCTCGAGAACACGAACGAATTCTACTATTGTCGTTATTTGCGCTTAATCGTGTATTACGAGCGGCTGACACGAATGAGCTTTCGATTTGCACTCTCGTTCAAATAACTCATTACCCGACCCACGATTACACACACTCACTCGTGGATTTACACTTACACTGAAATACGTTCCGTTTTTTAAAAAATATCTGTTTACTCTAGAAATGGAGTTCATACGGATGCGTTTGACGTATCGCGTTAATTTCCACTAATAATGGATGAGGCTCTTGATGACGACGACGATACAGAATCCAGAGCAGAACACGAAATTGATTGTCGACCGTTGAGAAGGTTGCGCTCGGGTAAGTCTCGTGGAATAATTAGAGATATTGGACCGACGTTCTGTAAAATTTCGTGTAAGATTCACGATGTACTAAAAAAAAAAAAAATGCTCTAGCTTCGTAGGAAGCAGTTATTTCAATACAACCGAGAAGAGAGATACATGCAAAAGCAAGAAATTATACGTATTGTAACAATACCAATGTATACAATGCCACATACTGATAATGATCGTGTCGAGATGTTAATTTTTCTGTTACGTTATGTGTCATTTAAATAAAGTTCTTACTTTGCGTTTCTTCGTTGGCGCCATTTTATCTTAAGATAGTCCGCGTATAATCAGAGGATCAAATCGTTGTAATTAAGAGGCTGTATCGCGCGCGTGCATTTAATCTCAATAATGGTACTTTAGCAAGGGTTTTCTTTGGCGCAGGAAGCGCTAGGTCGTAAATTAAATGCAAAGGTTAAGGCTACAAGACTCTGAAGGCTATGCAAAACGAAAAGACAAGCACGCAACGTATAACCCAATCGCGTTTCTCGGATAGGAGCGAATCTACGGTTTTATAATACGAGAAATACATTCGAATTCGTTAATAAATCAATGAATGGCAAGCGCGTTTTTACGACGATATTATTTTTAATCGCTGATCATATGATATTTACGTTTTATAGTAGCGGTTGGGTACGCTATAAGAAGATCACGAGATTATTTTGACGCAATAAATGCGGACTTCGTGCAATTTTTATTTCAATACGTTCATTATGTGCGGCATAAAAACTAATATCCTCTTCGAAATCTTTCATTTATTCTACTTATTGAATACATATGCCTTCGTTAGCGATTATTAAATCATCGAGTTTGAACTTTCGACACGAAACGAGCATTAAAAAAGCGTCAAAGAATGATATCAGTCTGTGATTTACACTGACTTTTATTTCACACGCATAAGCTAAATAGGCGAGATCGATCCATTACGGAGAATGCGTTTTTAATGTCGTTGTACATTTTCTCTCAGCTATAAATCCTCTATAGGTTACAGAATTATACTTTAGCGAAATGGATTTTGTAGAACGATTGTAGAAGGATTAGTATCCAACAGGAGAGGTTCAAATGGAATACATTGCATACGTAGTGAACACGACGAATGAAGGACATTAATAATTTAAGGGTCAGTAATTATAACCACGTGGAATATCCCAGAAATTGTAGCTGCCAGCTACTGCAACATAATTTGATGCTTAATCAGTGAATCGAACATAGTCACATATTGATATTGCAGGACGAAAGTTGGGTACCTTATAATAAATTGATGTATTCCATTTCACCATTGTTAAAGCGAAAATATATTACCACTGAGACATTCGATAAAGTCTTTCGTAAAAATATCGGCTACTATTAAATTGCAGAAAAATTCTATACTGCGATAATAAAAATGTATTACATAAGTCTATAATGTAACTTGGAAACGGAAAAAGAGGAAGAAAATTTTAAAAATTAAGGGAGAAATCAATAACGAGTACGTCGATGATCGATAATGAAAATTTAACCGTGGAATACCGGGAATAAAAGCGACTTCAGAGATTGTAAATTACATTTTTCTCTTGAGATTATATCGCTATAGCAGCTAAATCAGCAGCGGTAATATGGAAATAGCTGACGCCGACTAAACGGTGAACTACTCGTCTAAATTACAAAATAATTAGTAATCAGTGGTGTAAACAAAAGTTGCAAAACAAATGCAATTTCACCGAATGACCAGGATTGAGATCGTGGTTTAACGCTTCATTAAATTAATTTAATCTGAAACGAGTTTGCAAAACATTCCTTGTACTCTATTAAATTAAAGTGAATTATAAAGAGCTCGCCTTATTTATCTTAATTGCATATAAATTATTTATATATGTATATATACTGCCATTAATATGAATAAGACAGAGATGTGTAATCATAAAAAATAATAGAAATAATTCCTAATCTTTTTTTACTTCTCTTTACCATTATAATTTTAATATCGCGGTTCATTAAGAAAGTTTAGCGCGTGCAAAATTTGAAACAGTTTTCTACCGGTATTTCTTAACAAGAAAAAACTAAAGGAGTTTGGCGACTACTGTAATCAAGCACAACGGAATCACTACCCCCGCCGAGTCAGGGATTTTAATTTTCCTGCAATCTTGAATTTTTGCCAAACCATTAAGTCGCAAAATTGCCTCGAAAGCAGACAAACTTGAAATTTGAAATTAAGATTTAAGATTGCTGGATTGTAACAAATTTGTAGCGTTTTATAAATAATGTTGCAAAATTCGTTGCTTTTCATGAAAGATACGCTGATAAATATTTTCCCGCATATCAACACGTAATATTCGTTGCAATAGATATTTTGAAAACGCATAATTAATCGCATTATATGCAATGTGTACATGACGTCTACAACAAATATTACATTACTGATATAAATTCGGATGTGAACCTATATAAATTATGATAGAATGTGAAATTTTATGAAATTTAAATAAAACATAATATGAATCGAAATTACGAAAGTACTATGTATAAAATGTAATACAATAACACAGTCTCCATTGATAAGTTTTAAAGAAACTACAACTGAATGGTTTCTCAAATCTATTACACATGACAAGTATATAAATATACAGGGTTCGATTTCTACATTTTTTTAATCCAGTAGGAATCAAATTCTCAAACAAAATATTGACATAAAAAATCGTAACAAAAAAGAAATAGATAACATGAATAAACATACAGGTTCAACATTTCCGACTATCGATCTAATCTATATAATATAAATAATGCAGAATAATTATGAAAGTTGCGTGGGAAGCGATTAAATATGTTTATTAAATCTTTCAAAGAAGGAATTGTGAAAATGTTGTTTCATTAAGAAACGACGGTAATATCTTATAGTACCAATGGAAAAAAATAAAACAATGCGCGAACAAATATCTTCTATTACACGTTGTTTTCTCGTTTCTACAACTTCAATGCATTACGAATGCATCTATTGTTGTCGATTATGGGACGTGACAATGCGCATGCACGGAACGTTGCGATTATGCCCAAGTTCATCTATGGAGATCATCGATCGGCAGCATTGGCATCTTGAATATGTGTAATCGCTTTGTTAACACTTCATGCAATGCAAGATCACGGATGTATTGTCTGTTCAATTTGCACCTTTTTACTTTTTTATCGTTTATATTTATATGTAAAGTTATGTAAAAAAAAAAATATAT
The DNA here is from genome assembly GCA_011638315.1 of Tetramorium parvispinum. NCBI lineage: Eukaryota > Metazoa > Arthropoda > Insecta > Hymenoptera > Formicidae > Tetramorium > Tetramorium parvispinum. The sequence goes on from VBVR01000033.1 coordinate 83,642, forward strand.
ATATATAGCAAAAAATATAATTTTGTTAAATATTTTCTAAAGTTAAAACAATTTTTTTCAATCCAACAAGCTTAATTGAATTGAAAAATTTTAAATATATATATTGATAATCAAAAAGATAATCTAAATTTCCATACAGAAATATATTCAATAGTATATGAAATAACAGAATTACAACATAATTTAAGATGACTAATTACGAGAACCATGATTAGAGAGGCGAATAAAGAGAGTTCTTCAATAATGGGTAAATGATCGCAAATGATACCTAATTGGGGCAAACTATATGCATGGTGTGATAGGTTATCAACGTTTATGAATAGATTCAGGTAAATCAATATACGGATTATTAATAGTATGCGCGCGGATTGTACAGTAACAAAAGTGTCGATATTGCGAATATTTTTAAAATCAACCTTTCAAACTTAATCGGATTAATTTTTCAAATAAATATTTATACTTTTTTTCATTTAATGTCACAGCATACGAATGTTTAAATTATCAAACTTTTACGAAAGTAATATTCTCTAATTCACGATCAAATGTTACTCGAATTTAATAAAAAAAAATATTCAAAAATCACGATTAAAAATATATACAAACTATACTTACTATTTCTTAAATACGGAAAAATAGTTTTATTATCACATTAATTGTTAAATTGGCCAAATAATCACATGATTACTCGAAACTGTAAATTGAGTGTAATTTCTCGTTAACCTTATTATTTCAAAAATAATCGCGGCGACACAGCACTCGGATGAAACTACGTGGTGTTGCGTGACGTTCGTTTCGGCCGAAGATACATTCTGCCGAAGCGCATCGGTGTCAAGACTGTCCTTGTTCCTTGTCTTGTTCCCAGGCTTTAAATTGACATTTATCTGTCGACAGCCAACGGTATTTCTTTTGTATACAGGCTGCAGCACTGATATATTCGTTGCTATTATCGAATTTCTCGGTGACATTTTCGCTTGACGATGAAAGTCGGATGAATATGAGAAACGACAGTCTATAGGGTTTTAAAAATGTTTTCAAAACTTAAATATAAATGATATCAAGCTTGGACTATCAATAAAGTAATGATAAATGGTAGAACTTTCCTTTAACGTAGCTTTGCAAATATCGATTTGATGAAAAACCTAATTTTCAACAAGTCCATACATAGAAACTTAATCTAACGACACGTGTTTCAATATGTGGCAATGTATATAATCGTACGCGTATAGGCGTATTATTGGCAAAAATTAGTGCAATCTGAATGCTAATGCTTAGGGAACATTACTGAATGTTTATCCTTTCTTTAAAATTCGCTTCAGCCCAATCGTTTTCTGAAGCTATTGTGTGCCATTGTTGTAACTTTTAACAAAGAATCATTTCAATGCTTACCCATACATATGCGCGTATTAATAGAGTCCTCAGCAATAATTTACAATAACTAAAATAATTCTACTTGATTCAATTGTATTCTTTCAATGCGATTCTTTTAATACCAAATCACAAATCATAGATTACAAAAGTAGCTTAACAGGAAGAACGAAAGGAATTTGTAATGTATGCGATGTCATGCACGAATAATTCATGTTGTTGAAGTATATGGATCGGCAAATATCATGCCGCGTGTCTGTCTGTTCCGTATGATGGAAAGAATCTATTTCCTCTTCTATTCACACGAAAATTTAACGATTTCGAGTCACGAGATAACAAAACAAGATTATGCAAGAGATATTGCCACTCGAAAGCACACGGATTGACACAAATTCTTTTCGAAGATTTCCAGAGAGGAGAATAAAACCTCTGAATATGCGTATAAAACTTCGCCGGATCCTGGATCCGGTGAAACTTGCGCAACGCGGAGAATGCACGCATATCGCAGTTTTACAACAGGTGCTCGTGAGATCCCGACTCTATCATCTCGCGTCGCATCCGCAGTACAGACTTGACGAACGCGATCGAATGAACGTTTGTTTCATTTGCAACCGTTTCATTTGCAACCTGTCGATACTGCGCATTCTATATATAGCTTATACAAAAGAATAAGCAACAATAGCTGTCTCGCGCAAAAATTAGAACTTGATAGAAGTCTGTTAACGTTACGGATTACCACGGGAGTAATAAATCGATGATTTGAAATATTGATCTGTATGCATTAACAATTCCCGTTTGTAACTTAGAGAAATCATTAATAAATTATGTCTGTAATCTCTGTATCGATTTTAGTTATACAAATTATAATTTCAATTCGCAGAACTTCTGAACTACATATCATATTCATAAGCGCTCGTTTAGCGGATAAGAATTTTATTGCGAGACATCCCTTCTACGTACGCTACTGGAGCGAGAAGAATATTCAATTTCGCAGACAATCGAGTCGCAAATCTCACCGCGGAAGTACAGAATGCACACGCGGATGCGCGGGAAAGCGGTACTTTTGTTTCGCAGACAGGCGACGAAGAACACTCTAGGGATGATGGGTGAACGAAATTTAATAGAAAGAGAAAGAGCGACAGGCAAAAGTAGAGAAAAAAACGCAGCTAAAAAAAGACGCAACTACACTTGATCATAAAAATGTTAGATGAACAATATGGATCTCTTACGCGAATCTGTGTAAAGCATTTGTAATGATAGAATTAATATTTAACAGAACAATTAACAATTTGGATGTCTGAGCACTTTGCTTAAATATCTAAAAATTACAATTAAAAATACATCGCGCGAGTACATATATCCATATTTCATCCTTTATTATTGCAGTCGGTTAAAAGTTTTAAATAATAATTTGTGGATAAAAACGCGTCCAGTTAAAAATAATTCTCCTACTCGCGACGTTATCATACTGCATGTGTTTCAGCGGACGGAAAAATAATGGTCCCGCGAAAACAACTTAAATGTGTTTCCGGTGCTTTAGCGAAAAGTTTGAAGTGATAAAACGTGGGAAAACTTGTCTATCGTGCATTCAAGTCGACACGAGTTACTAGATAGAAAAATCGATTGGAAAATCGAATTTATAATTGCAAATCTGGATGGAAAATTGTCTGTCAGTTGATTATAACGGTTTCATTAAGATAATATCTTGTGCGTTTTAATAACTAAAATTAAACATCGAATTAATATTCCCGCCATCCTCTCTGAATTCTTTTATCTAGTCAATCTAAATATTCATGCAAAAGCATTTTTTTTATTAAACGAGCGATGCACGTCGCTCAGAGATTCAGTTTTACCTAAAAATGTGCAAAATATACTCTCGAAATAAGAACAAAGCGATAATAATCCCGCATTCACTGTGTCTGAAAAGAAAACAGAACGATGTTTGCAAAATTAGTTTGTTTATTATTTTAAAGTCTCGATGATGCAGACGCGGACCATTAAACTTTTGTGCAAAACTCGAGGCGTATATGAAAAATTATTGTGAAAAAGAATACGAGAGCCCATTTATCTGACTTTTCAGAATTGGAAGCTACAACGCCTTTTCTGGTGAGCATATCGCAAAATTGTTGCCGCGAGCGTTTTTCTTTAACAAAATTAAAAAGTTCATCGTCCAAGGATTCAGTTCCACTAACAAGGTTACCAGCGTCCATTAAAGTAATCGATCTCTCGGATAAATATTTCAATACTTTCACAACGGCGTACTAAACAAAATCTCATGCATGGAGTAAGAAACGAAACCATTTCTTCCACGCAATTTTCTTTTCCCATTCAATGCTTGCTTTTGTCATTGCGCGAATTAAAAAAAATGAAATTTAACAGAAAAAAGATATGCTAATCATTTATTTTTTATCGATAAAAAAAGGATACTGGTATAAAGACGTCACAATAACATGAAAATATCACTTACGCAATTAAAAAAAAAACGAGAAATTATCTTTGAAATTGTCGAGATATATAATGATAAAGTTTATCACTCTGTTACAACAAAAGAACCAAAAGAAATTAAGAATCTCGTTTTCTCTGATCCATTTGTACTTCCTTTGAAATCAAACGACCGATAAATCAGTTCATTACTTTGATTCGATCTCGTCTAATCGTCCAGCAAAAAGTCGAATATCACAGCACGTTCTCTCGCCATTTATCACAGACACGAAAAAAAAAAAGTTTAATTGTTCGTAATTTTAAGTAAAAGTCCATGAAATAGTGCGCATAGGTATTTATGTTGCGAAAAAGGCGTGTGTTTTCTTGTATAAATAAAAGATCATCGAATTCTTTTACCAGATAAACTACAAACATATTCGCCACGCTTGCAATACATTCGCACATAGCAAGCTGCGCTAAAAAGAAAAAGCTCCCATACATTCTTAGCGCTTTTGTTTTCCCTCTAAAAGCAAACGGTAATAAAATTTCGTTTGATTTCCAATCGTGCTGATTTAACAAAAAAAAACACCGAGTGAAAATTTTCTGGATCAATTGTCACAGAGGCAGAAAAATCGAATTATCTGATTGATGTTGATTAGAAATTTACGATGGCGTTCGTGTGCTTTGTTGTTACGACAATGGCACGTAAATTTGCACAAGTGGCGATGGATAAACATACGACGAGCCTCGACAAAGCATCCACCTCTCTCCCGGTGAGCATAACGCCAATAGCGTCAATACTACCTAATAGCGTGGAATATTCTCTCTTCTATTATTCACAACCGGCACGTTCGCCGCCGTCGCACTCGGAGACAGCACTCGCGGGCACTCCCGTGAGGATCATGCCGCAAGAAACGGAGTAACCGTCGGCCATATCCTCGCCGGTTGCACTCGAGCACGCGAATCTAGCTTCTTCCCTATCACATCCGAGAGATGCGTCCTCCGCTACATATTATCCACTATCGGACCGCACTCGCGACGCACATGAACGTAGTACTGCCCGCGATACACCGGTAAATTGGAACACGAGCGTATTGGGGTGCATAAAGGAAGGTAGAAAGAAAGAGACAGAGAAAGAGAGAGAGAGAGAGAGAAAGAGCGAAAGGAGAAGAGACAAGGAAGGAGACAGAGAAAGCGAGATAAATGAAGCGTATGTGAGAAACGATGAAAAACAGAGAGAGACCAGGGAGGAGAGACAATGGGGGGTGCGTAGCGAGAGATGCAAATGGCCAGGTGCGCGTTTCTCGTCCGTCGACGAACGTCGAGTGTGCCTCGGCGTTAACCGGAGCCGAGGCGATGTGCTCTCGTGCGCCTTCGTCGTATTGACGTTGACGGCGGCCGAGACCCAACTGACGAAAGGGTTCTCTCTCTCTCCGGCGGCGACGCCGCGGCACAGTGCCGTAGCATCCGGAAAAGCGGCGGATTTTCCGAGTACCCGAGCGATGTCCGAGGAGGGGCGGCGGGCATCTATGCTACCGACTACCACCGCGACTACCCTCAGCGCCACTACTAGTATTCCGCGGACCGGCGGTGGGTCCGCAGCCCCGGCTGTTTTGCAAAAATTAGGTCACCCGCACCCACCCCACCACGTTTCGCCATCAAGGGTATGATATCGTTCACGCGGATGCATGTGCGCGTCTCTTCTACCACCCTACATATTCTCTCTACGTATCTATCCATCTATTTGTCTATCCATTTATCCATTTATTTATTTATCTGTGTCTATCTTTGTCCAGTTATCTGTCTATCGATATATCTATCTGGCTATTATTTGTCGTGCTTACTCGGCGCATGATACTTTTTTTCCATCGATTTCGTTTAGTCGACCAATACACGAGTGTCGAGTTGCATTACCACTGATGCTTCCATTGGCGTTTCTACCTTTGGTACACCTTATGTCACCATAAATCGATAACAGTTACCCTTTCGCGTGATAAGATGGAGAGTAAGAAGGATCTCCACGCGGAATACCGGTAAAATACGACTACGCGCAAACTCCAATTTCTATTTTACTCTATGTTATTCGTGCCGACATGAATGTATTGGGACACATTTGTAATTCAAATCTTATAGCTATAATATTAAATAAGCGATATAACATGGTACACGAAAATAACAGTAAAAAATAACAGTAATCAAAATATTCGAAAACGCAATCTTTTCTACTAAAATACAAAAGCATACGATATGTCCATGGTACATAAATATTTAATTTTATATCATTTTCTCCGTTCCGGTTGTAAGTCATAATAAACTTTTCTATGACAATTGTATTTTTAATCATATTTTATATAGTTTCTTTTTTACTCTCATCGATTATATGTATAAGCGATGGAGAAATATATTTCTGCAAATATACACATACGCAACTCTGACAGAGTTAATTTCTTTGCGAAGGCTTTAACGGACCAATTACACTCATCCGCGATAAACGTCGAGCACAAAGCAGCAAAGTTTAATTACTTTTGAGTCGCCGACTCGCAAATCGGTTCTCTGCTAGATGAAACGTTGTGTTTGTCTTAGGTGTTTATGTGCAGAGTTTCTTTTGAAAAGGCGATTCAACAAGGCCATTCAGTTTGCGAATCGATTATACGCTATGCTGCTCTTTAAAAAAATTACAAGTTACAAAACTCAATGTCTACAAACATATAGAACGTAGTTCATTATTCTAATTAGTATTCGGTATAAAATGTATTGTAATTTAATTAAAATATCTCGAAATGAAAATGACCAATTCGAGTTATTGAATATTAGCGTAGATTTCAGTAAATTTATTGAAAAAAACTAACCGCTATGTCTGCTATTTGAGCAAATAATTAATTAGCGTCGCCTTTCGATGTTGTACTAAATATAATATTTACTTTCATTATTTTGCAGCGCGCATAAGCTACAGATTGTAACGTTAAAAATTTCTGCGAAAGGGAATTGACTCTCACATGTAACGATTGCCACATATCGCGTTGATATTTTCCATAAAACGTTTCCCTTTATCCAGGATTGATCCCAAGGCAATACTGTATGCCATAAATCACGTTGTTGTTGTCCATAAAGAATAACAGCTATCTCGTAGTTTTATTATTCTCTCTTAAATTTTTGTCCTTGAACGCGCTATCCAGCAAAAATTATTATTAACCGCGTTATTTTGCAATATCTTATCTTTAGAAAATTTTAATTAATTAATATTACCTATACATGTAAAATTACCTACATGTAAAATTAAAATTATTACATCAGAACTGATCGTCGTGTTATCGTCGTGTTAATTTTTGTTTTTACTTAAATTATCGCTTTTTTTTCATATTATCACGAGTTTAATCAACTTAAGTTTAATATATCTAAACGTTAAATATATAAATTCTGCTATTGTCGCTAATGAACTAAACTTTGCCGTTTTACACTTTTGTTTCGAATCTCATATAAACTTCAAGCACAAAGTCTCTCTCGCCTCTTTTCGCTCGCACTGAATATATCCCAGTCATTTTATCTCATTGTTACAAAAACGATTGACTCTGAATATTGTATTCTGCTTCTCGTTTTATCGTTTGATAATTAAATCCTTTATATTGCAGGTTACAGAAAGGTCAGAACGATGTTTTAGCGTAATATTTCTTCCAGTTAACCGCCACAATAATGAATATTTAAATGTCGATCGAAGTAAACGCGAATAGCGAAATAAACAAACTACTTGATCTAAAACACAATGTCTGAACCGCTCGGCTAAAGGCAGATACGATGCATACTAGAACACAAGAAGAGCGTTTTGAAAGCTTGGGAATAACTGTGGTAATTTATTGATCAACAAATCGGCATTTCGATATGGCGTATCGAGCAGTCCTTCGAACTGCATCTCAATCCTCGTCCCGTAGTGATTACAGACGAGTATCGGATAATTGGATAATTAGCGTGCATGGTCAGTTTAGCTGTTGGAACCGACAGTATCACTTGAACAGAAACGATCATTTCGTATGTGACTGCGTACGTGACGCACTGGTGCACGTAACACAGCACACGCGAACTGTCGTCGACATCGATAAGTAACCATATTAAAGTGTTATAAGCAACGTCTTATTTGGCCAATTAGTCTTACGATTATTTCCGCGGAAAAAAACGATTACTACATGCAATACATTTTTAGACTTACTGAAAAATATTATTCATAACATTTGATGTATGTACTCCTTGCATAAAGAAACAATCTGATTTCTCACGGCGCGCATAACTGTGAAAATAATTATTTTAATCTTGTGTTTGTCATATCAAATTTATTTATTTATTTATTTTATATTTTAATTATATTAGTAGCAAGATAATTGGAAATAACTACCGTGACGGATTTTTAATAAATAATAACTAAATACAGTATGTGAAAATCAATCAACTGTGCCGTCTATTGTATGAGTGTCGGTACTTCAAAATTGAATCGGCCTGATTACTACATGGTCTGTGAAGTTGGCACCCCGAAATATGAATTTTTACTACAGGCCGACATTTTCCTATATTTCAACCTTGAATTCTCATCCACTTTAGCGTTTCTATTAAATTGACTTCACGCTGAAAACGCGGAAGATATGAGGAGAGTCACCGTGTGATTCCATGCGGAATTCCCGTCGTCATCGTCTGTCTCTCTAGTATAAGAGATATTATAGGAGAATAAGGGCCACAGCCCACCGATAAAAACTAGCATTAAGCTCCAGACACTTTTTTTTTACGACGTCGAAGATATAGAAGCATTACATCTTTTTCCGATACCGCGCTTTTTTATGATCGTTGCGTGTTTTTCATTGTAATACATTTATTAATTAATTTATTTATTTATATTACTAATACAAAAATGTAATTTAAATTAACGCGTATTTCTAACTTCTTTCTATTATTATTTGTATTTAATCTTCAAGATATCGCATGAAAATGTAATATTATAAGCAATTATCTTCATTAAAATGATACTTAGGACATTTTCTTAAATAAACCCCTTAAATTTCTACTTTTTCGTTCATCGAGAATGAAATATAATGTTGATTTCTTGAAGCTTAACTCACGGATTTTAAATCATAAATAGAACTACATGATACATTCTCTCTTCGTACGCATGGTTTATTCCTCATTATTAAATATGTTAAATATTAATCTCTCGGTAAAATGTTGTATGTCCTGATCGTCACAAGGAGTCAAAAATTACATAGATTTAGTCGGGAAAATCATATCAGAAAGTAATATTGACAAATCAATTTTCCACGGATATCGGTACCGTCACCTGACTCAATGAATTTTATACTGTTCGTAACGTATGTTCCTGAAAGGGCAAACCTCCCGATAATTCCGTATATGTTCTAACCTGACCAGAAATAGAGATTACTTAGCGATTTTGCCGACAGCAATTTATCGATATATTGGCACGCAACCTGTCCGATAATAAAGAGTAAATAAAGACTAAAATAGATTATGCTCACGTCGTTGCAGGAAGGACTCCATAAGAGAAGTGGTAAGCTCAAAGGGTCGATCAGATACAACGAACGAGAATGAAAATAATGAAAATAAACTCCCGTTGCTACAATAATATTAAAGCTTCATAAATGGTTACTACATACAAATACAGATGCATTTCAAAAATACCGTCGGGTGTTCAACTATTACAACAAAATTTCTTTGGTAAATAAAATTTCATGATTACTGATTCGTGCAGTGAATTTATAGAAATTGTATAAAACAGCAATTATGAAAGATAATTGGCCATTTGCGCACATTGTCAACGGAAAAGCTCGAGTGTAACCGTTTGGGTATAACACCGACGCGAGCATGTACGGGCTTGTAAATATCAACGAACGCTGCCTCACTAGTGATATGATGTAACGGCAATTCGCGCGTGTAATTGGCGAGATGTAATAGACCATTAGAGTACGTATAAAGCATACAATGAAATGTAAACCCAGGCTGAGCGTAACAAGTTGGTATACACGTGCAACAACAGGATGTTTATGCATAATGCATACAGTGGGTAAGTTGTGGTGATCCAAAGTACCTCGTGTACAAGATCCGAAGTACCCTCGTGTCTCAAGTGGCTGAAATTCTTTCCCCTCTTTCGGATATTCGTTCCATCGCCGGAACGTGATCTGCGAAATATTCCTATTGCTGTACATACGGTGCATATATGATAATATACGCAACGCCACGTTTCGCTATGAGAATATCACGGACCATTTATTGACCTGATACCAAATTTATTTCGCAACCCGACGGAAGATCGATACTCCTTCGATGACTCTGTGTACCACATTATACGCGCACATTTTTCTAACGTTCAATATGAGCCGACATACCGTATTTCCTTACATTTCATATCGCCAGTTACGAGAATGTATATTTCATTTTCAAAGAATATGTCATTTTTATATATATATCTTGGCATTTAATGTACCGTATTTTGTACAAGAATTTTAACATTTAGAACTATTCTTGATTAAAGAAATATTCTTTATATTGACTTAAATATTCTTTATATTGAGATAAAATTAGAGTTTAGAAAGTAAGGGATTTACTTAAGATTATTTAATCTAGATAATTATTGTAGCGTAAAGTTTTAAAGTTTCAGGTTTTTCTAAATCTTATTACTTTTGATTATGATTATTAATTTACATGAATTGATTTAATACATCAGATAAAATTAATCAATCAACGAGAAACTTTAAAAATTTTTCATCTCTCTAAATAAAATATAAAAAAATGGAAGAGCATAAAAAATTTACAAAACGTAATGACATTGTCATATACAACTATAAAAGACAGATATTCTTCAAAATATGATTGAGTCTGAAATGCGAAAATACCATACTGTCGTAAGGTAATATGGTAACATGAAGATGATTATATATATAAGAGCAGACGAAACAGAAACCTAGCTGTTCTCCAGCAGGAAATTCGAAAACGCTAACCAGCGGAGAACATCGAGCCTGTATTTTCAATCAAATCGAGGTTGGAAGCGGACTGTAATTTGATTTCTTTGCACGTGCATGAATAAAACATTTCAGAGGAATTAATAAAATAAAACAATTAAGGTACACGCACAAATTAAAGAGACAGAATGTTGCATATTGCCCAAACTTTTACATTTCTAAATAAAATATTGCAAAAATACAACTGCAGAATAAATAATAAAAATAATATAGGACGATCTGCAACTAATATGGGTCATTTTATTTCTAGAGAAGATTATTTTCAGGATCGGGTCAAATTTGCATTGATTTCTAATTCACACTGGATATTTTGCATAGAATTCCAAACGTGTTCGTGAAAACCACAAAGACACTAAAACTGCTTTAACGATTACCTCGCTTTTTATGAGCGGCAAATGCAAAAAGTGGTGGCTTTATTCTACCATTCTCTTATTCAACGTGAGAAAAAGAACAGGAAAAGGGAAGGAGAAGAGGGAGAAAGAGAATGGAAATTGGCATTGTCAATGAACGAATAACGATCCGAAGTATAATAAGAAAAAAATATAATGAATTCCAATATAAAACCCGTCAATTTTCGCCTGATATTCATCGAAAACCATTTCAAAGTACAGAAGATAGATTTTTTTACGTTTTGTGAACGTGCTTTAAGCACATTCTGCCTGCTAGATTTACTAATTTTTATACATATAAAATCATTGTGCAAAAATAAAGTCCATTGTTTCAATAATAATCAATACTTTATAACAAAATGCGTGAATAAAGACAAAGAGAAAGCGTGGTTCCAGTAGAAATGAACATTACAAGTCAGACATAGATACAGGGGATCATGGCCATAAATATCAGTTAAATTTAACAAAGATTTAACTGATTCTCCATTTTTCTCTGCAGACAGCGCTTGAAAGAGATAAAGAGTTAGTTAAACTTCTTTAACTAATATTTATTGGAACATCTACGCATTTCCCATGTGTCTGACTCCGTCATTCATTTCTACTAAAACATAATGACGCGCACTTATCATTGTGTACTTTGTCCAGCGAGAGAGACATATATAAAATACACGGATGCAACGTACGTCAATCCATATATGTATACATATATGTATATGCTAAAAATTCTGAAATCATGCGACCGTGTCGGTGAAAGTTTCAGCCGCGAAAAAGACAGACTTCGTGTGAAAAGACAGCCGGTGGTCGATATAGGAAAGAACGCTTGCGCGTTTCGGTTTCCTCCTTCGCGGTGCGCTATTATCCCACCACGCGGATTCACGCACGCGTCGCTATAGAACCCGGCAATTGCATCCCAAAATTACATTTCGAGTGCTGTAACTGCTGAAACTCGCGGGCGATACGAGGGCTATCGATAGGCGCAATCCAATTTTAACGAAAATCGATTTCGAGGTCGTAATGAGATTTTTAATGGACTGCCGTAGATGCAATCTATATCTCGCAAACTTCATATTTGAAATCGCAAAATATCGCACATTTTCATATCGAAAGCAGAATTATTGCAGAAACCTAAGGGAAATGCAGAAATACAGGAAAGTAGTAAGAGTACGGTGATAAATGACTTGTAAAAAAAGTTGTTCTTTTTATCTCTTTTTTTCGACACTTAAATACTTCTCTTTAAATTGTCCATTTATTTCACAGATATCTTGTACCAAATCTGTTCGGTCGATAGTACGCGATTTCAATTGGAAAATTGTTTTCTCCGATAATTTTCCGACAACTGGTCGATTAAGCTGATGGATAAACAACGATTCGATCAGGATTGGACTAGAAATCCTTTAAAAGTTCACGATAAACAATTATTCTAAACTGCGTAACAAACTAAATCGGTATATAATAGTAAAGCAGTCCCATTGTCTACTGTGCCTGTCCGTCAACTAGATGGATAGCGTTTCCGATTCACTTATCCTTAAGGGAAACTACACGACGGCGTATCTATCTGGAATTGATTTCGCGCGAATCGGGCCAATGCTCTATTATAAAAGTGTCGATAAACTTACCACGAAGAAATTTACCGCGTGACCATCGCGAGAAATAGTATCGCTATTATTATTATTATCATAACGTTCATAGATATCATATGATATCACGTATCAACTATAAATCCAATAATATAAAAAAAAATTTCGCAGAATAATATTTTATAATACGTTGCTGTAGAAATTTAGAATTTTTTCCTTGGAATTTAATTACATTTGGTTTTATGCTCAATTGATAAATATACGGGAAATCGATTTATCTTCGATTTTCATTTTATTAGAGCGCATAAATAATTGGAAGAATACATTTCAATTAAATTGATTTAAAAGGAAATAAGAAATAAATTTGTGAAAGAAAGAAAGTGAGTAAATTTAATTGTGTGTGGCAATTCATTTTCAGTTGATCAAAGGCATAAATAATACCTATGTAATTAAATCAAATAATTTTCTTAATTTCAGACTGATAATAAAAAGAAAAATTATTGTGATATTATAAATTATTTCTCCAATTTAAAATCTCTCAGCTTTAGACAAATTCATTTAAATATAATGGAAACGAAGGTATAACATCTAGGTATAACACTAAATAATCTTAAATTATCATTAGAGAAAAATACAAAATAGTAATACTCTTTTCGCGAGTTTGTTATTCTGCCCAAGAAACGCAATGTAAAAAGAACGGGAAAATACAGACAGAAATCAAAAGGGAGATACGAAAAATCGAAAAAACAAAAGAAAAGTAAATGAAGATAAAGTTAGAAACGTAGAGGGTATCTAATGCAGACGCAGAGACAGGATATCCATTAGCCGAACGAATAAGGGGTAAGGTCGAAAGACAGGAGACAGAATGGGGGAAGAACAAGGGTGTACAACCGCAGCTGTGCGGCAGGGCTAAAAGCAACAGGCAGCCAATCAATAACCAACCTAAGGTACGATTTTGCTAACTTTCCGATATTCTGTAACAGCTCGTGCTAATAGAACAACGATTGTTTCATTAAAAAAATTTTTTTACCCGTCTTATAATTATTCGAACAATCAAATCGCATACAGTAAACTTGTCTTAAAGAACTAGATACAATTTACACACTGCTTGCGGGGATCCTGAATAGAAATAGTACAATGCGAAACAAACGAAGCAATCAACTAAATTCCTTAAACAACCCGAAGGCGAAGAGACTCGCACCGTCGTTTCTCTTGTAGTTTCTAATCAAATTGAATTCAAGGAATTCCGTTAAAAGACTCATTTGAAGATAATTAGTAACACTATTAAAACCTTTACGAGTTAAAATAATAAGTGATCTAAATATACTTGTAATTCATATCACGAATATCTACTCTATGCGCGTGATTGCAACTTATAACTCATCCAAGTTTTATACCTTATTTGAGAACGTACGAAATCTCCGACAAACTTTTGTTATTGGAAATAAGAAGAGTTGGCAATGGAACAAGATTCTGATAACATTTACTCATCTTATCTTAATGAAAATATCTATCAGGATGTTTAAAACGTTTCGCGCAAAGCCTTTTAAGAAAGTTCGAAGTAAGATCTGCACTTTATCTCGTTTTGTGAAATATCCGTGCAACATTTTCTTTCCTTTGTTTTTCTAGCCAGAAATAAATGCAGAAAATTTATATTTCTTTAGTTCATTAGACTGTCGTCTTATTGAAGAATTACAATATCAATTTTATTGAAAGTGATACAAAAATCAAAAAGGTTTAAAATTCTTCGAGAAGATCGTAAAAAAATCTTACTCACTCACTTCGTCGTTTCGGTCAACTAATTTAAATTTATAATACGATAATACGATAAATAAGAATTGATGATAAGAATATTAAAAATTAAGATAATGTTTTATTATTTGCGTATTAGCCAACTTATAAAAATACTGTAAGTCATTTTAGAGTGCAACCATCTACTGAATACATGCAAACTTACCCTATATCACTGATATATTGGACTGTCATGGCATTTATAACATAGTTAAGACTTACCTGAAACAAAAATAAAAAAAATTTGATTAGAAATACATATAGCAAAATTATATTTTACTAGTAATAAATTTAGAAATTTATAATATTATTTATAATATTATAAATGTAAAAATTTTTAATATTTATAATATTATTAATTCAGAAAGAATTGTTTTTATTATACTAAATTCATATAGTCATCGAACTTTCCGGCAGTCGGCTGTCCGTTGGATAAAACAAGAAATTCAAACTCCGAGCTTATCGATCGCCATACAAAAGCTTCAAAGCTCTAGTGCAAAAGCTCTGTACCGACACAGGGATAAGGAAGAATTCTACAAAAACATGAAACCTCTTGGAAAAGCTAGGAAACCATCCATTTGTCACGTTTATGGAAATCGAAATCAGAGCGCAGCACCACTATATTTAAAATTATATAAAATTGAAAAGTAGTATATGGCGATTCCAGAAAGTACCTATACATACTCCTGGTGAACAGTAGCATTATATGTATATTGAAGTATATTGCAAACGTGTTTGTAAACTCTATTGCCATATGGGCTAGTTCTCATGGCACTATTTTTAATAAATAAAAAATATATATAAAATTGAATTAATTATATGCTTTCGATATGTAATTTTTTTATTTCAAACATAGTTAATCTAAAAATTAACCAAAGAAGAAATATTTTCTCACTATAACATTAAACATGATAAAATTATTATGGATTATAATAAAAATAAAATATCTCAAAACTAGTTAATTCACGTTAACACTCTGATTAATTTCTCCAGATCTTTATCATAGAAATAAGCATCAAATATATATTCTTTATTCGAATAGATGTCAGCTATTTACGTACACTACATTCGCAATGTATTTAGTACAAAAGTGTAATTTTCGAAGTATATAACACCGAACTGACATATATTCATATATAGAATTATAGAACCTGTACTTGTAAATGTTCTGACATTTTCGGTTCAACTGTCGCAATTTCCTGAAACTTTATTAATACGGTTATACAAAGATTGCACGTGAAAATTAGTACCAAATTACACTGCTAATTACTCTCTCTCTCTCTGTCTCTCTCTTCGAGAATAATATCACTTGCCCGTTTCTTATCTTCATTTATTTCTGCACGGCGACTGCATTTTACTATTTTTTGAAATTTATGTGGCCTAGCTGGAGCACAGCTAGCTATTTATGTTAGTGAAATTTTACTGCTTCACTTAAGGTTTAACGTTCCACGCGCGTCTCCTGTTTGCCACGACGCTTATGTGTGTGTGCGTAAACATTTTACTGTACTATATACAAAGAAAATATGCCTTGAAACCTCATGGATATAAAACATAAATCATCTAGCATGCAAAATAGAATACTAGAATACTATTATTCTTTTTTTTTCCTCTGTGAAGCATTGTCTGCCAGGAATAATAAATTGTGCAGCACAAATCCTCCATGTCCCTAGTACGTAATACTCCTTAATAAATTCTTTACGTAATGTATACATAAAAGACTTGTTGCATGAACCATTCTTCTCATGCCTCCAAATGAAAACAGTAAATAATAATTAAATTATTTGATAAAGTTAAAATTGTCCGATTGCTGCTTATATTAATATTAACGGAAATTTTTATTTCGTCTACAGTATACAAGCGCGTCTTGGAAATGAGGACATCACGAAACTATTCAGAACCGTCGGTCAACAATGAAAGTATCACATTTATCACAGAAATGGCACGTGATAATAGATTATCGATTATTCCTGAGATTTTATTTGAACATTTCCAAGAAAGTCAAATACTGGTATGAATATCGTAATACTCTAAATAAAACAAGTTAATATATATATACAGGGTGTCCTGTAATTGGCGCGACAACTCTCGTGAGCAGGTAGAGCGGGCGAAACCGAGTCG